>BQNB010172678.1:0-13440 GCA_026074375.1 Tanacetum coccineum
TTTATAATTTAAAGTGTCCTAGCTCCTCAAACGTTTACTACATGACATCTGGAATATGATAGCCCGAACAGTGATACGACGTTTTCACAAGTTAATAAACCAAATAAACATTTACGTCAAACTTTATGAAATAAAGTTTTAGAATATCAACGATCAAACTGAGACTTGACATATTACCCAGGTTGCGTGACGAGGTCGTTTACTCTCATTTGAATTAAATTTCAAATCAATCAACTACCTTATCAATGTGAGTTCATAGCCTCGTTTTTAAATCTTTTAAATGTTTCATAAACCCGCGAGGGGGATACATGCTATAAACTATGAATACAAGTGTTTTTCCAACTGTATGCTATCCTGATGCATTATTGCCTAAGTACCTACTTTTGTCATTAAGACCCCACTATTATGAACCGTTAATTACTCTTCGGAGTGAGCGCGAATGCTGTGAATAGATCTATTTGGGACTGAGCTTCCCTGTTGGTGTACCTATACTTTATGGTAACCAAACGCACTTCATTTGAAACACTATGCGGATGTTTGGCAAAGGCACCCGTTGGGGAAACTTGTGATTATTGATTTTCTCAAGGTCTCAGTGTCATGAGCTTAGAGCATAGTACTAAAAATTGTACTCATCGCAATTATTACACTTATGGGTGTATAACAACGTAACCCATTGTTTATGATGACTTGTATTCAAACTGTTTACTATAAACTATGAATATCACTCAACCATTGTGTTGACCTTTTTAGCATGTTTATCTCAAGTAACTGAGCACCTTATGGCACAGACTTGAAGATGGCTAAATTGTTATCATTCAAACTTTATGTTTTCATGTAGATTTTTGGGTCCTCTGTTTGTAAAAACTCTGATGAAATAATGAATGATAACTTATCTTTTAAAAACGTCTCTTTTGAGTCATTTTCTATGATTATGACTGATGTACTATGAAATAATACCCCAGATTAGCTTCCGCTGCTATATGTCAAAAATGAGGGGTACACTGCCCGTTAGAGTGTTGTTTTTAGGTATAGTCGGCATAAAATAAATGGTAAAACTTGATACATAAAATACCTACTCACAACGACACATCAAGTTTTTGGCGTCGCTGCTAGGGAGTGTGATTGTTTACTTTCTTGTTTTTATTGGTATTTTTAGTATAAATCTAGTTTTATTTTTCTACTGTCTGCTGCTATTTATTGAATACGACGTATCCATTTTATTTGAATACAACGTATTCAACATCACACATCAATACGGCGTATCCCGTTTACTGAATACGACGTATCGACTGTCTGATATAGCAGCAGTTTTCGTTAGCTTTCTCGTTTAGTTTTCTAAAATAGTTTTACTTCGAATTATGTCTTTTTTTTCAGGTACTGGTTTTGGGTTCCCTCCTTGCCCATTCAATTACCTTACAACGAGGTTGACTATTGAAGAAATATTAGATAAATTCATTGATGATGGAAAATGTGAACATGAGAAGATGGAAATATTTATTAAAGAGTTTAGAACCACCAACGAGCTTTTATTAAAAGAACGAAGCAACTTATTGAGCGAGCTGAAAATCGAGGTAAACGAATTGTCAAAGGTTATGAGTAAAGTTTTGATTCTAAAAAATGAAGTCAATGGAGTGACAACTAGGGGAGGAAATATGACGTTTGAAGCCATTAATAGTAAAGAAATTGATGAAACTAGAGTCAATAAGAACAAACCTCCTAGATTTGAACAAGATGTGCAGGAAAAGCCGCATGATGATGGTGTGGAAAATAAATCTTCAAGTATTCCTGAAAGAACTACTCAACCATTAGTAAAACCACAACAGTCATCTATCCCTTTCCCAAACTGGGTGAGAAAAGAAAAAGAAGAAGCATTGCAATGATTTTTTTTGGAAAATCTGAAACAACTCGATATTAATATTTTGTTTATTGAAGCCCTAGTGCAAATACCAAAATACGCTAAATATCTAAAGAGTTTACTGACGAATAAATCCAGACTTGAAGAAGCCTGTACAGAGACAATAAATAAAAAGTGCTCAGCTGTCTTGCTCAACGAACTGCCATCAAAAGAAAATGACCCTAGGAGTTTCACTACCCCTTGTCAAGTATTAGAGAAACATAAGGAAGCAGAAGACTTAACCACAGATCACTTATCTAGGGATGAGAATCCGCATATGGAGGTGTTAACTAAGAGGGAAACTACTGATAAATTCTCCGACAAGCATTTAATGGTGCTAAAATCCAAGTTTAATAACGATGAACCATGGTATGCAAATTTCAATAATTATATTGTTGGAAAAGTTGTTCCCCCAATTTGGACCTTTAAAAAAGAAAGGTTTTTTTCGCAAGTCAAGACTTACTTCTGGGTGGAACCTTATGTATTTAAACTATGTGCGGATAATATAATGAGAAGATGTGTGGCTGGAAGGGAAACCCTTGAAATTCTAGCCCATTGTCTGGGACCTACTGGTGGACATCATAGTGGTTCAGTTATGGCAAAGAAGGTTTACGAGTCTGGATTTTATTGGCCTAGTGTCTTTAAAGATGCTAATGAGTACGTAAGACGATGTGATGCATGTCAAAGATCGGGGAACATATCTTCAAGGAACGAAATGCCTCAAAATAACATTCAGGTATATGTAGTCTTTGATGTTTGTGGATTAGATTTTATGGGACCATTTCCCGAATCTAGAGGTAATAAATACATATTAGTAGTTGTCGATTATGTGTCCAAATGGGTCGAGGCTTAGGCATTACCTATGAATGATGCGCATGTTGTGGTTAAGTTTTTAAGAAGTTTATTTGCTAGGTTTGGAGTTCCTAAAGATTTAATTAGTGATAGAGGGGTACATTTTTGTAATTCCCAGCTTGAAAAAGCCTTAGAAAGATATGGTGTGACTCACAAATTCTCCATGGCATATCACCCTCAATCTAATGGACAAACTAAAGTTACTAAAAGAGCTATTAAGCGTATCCTAGAAAGATCAGTGGGGTACAATCCTAAAGGTTGGTCAGAAAAACTTAATGATGCATTATGTACATTTAGGACGGCCTACAAAACACCGACATGGTGTACACCTTTTAGATTAGTTTATGGGAAATCATGCCATTTACCCATAGAGATCGAGCATAAGGCACTTTGGGCATTATAATAATGTAATATGGATTTAACGCTTGCTAGCGAAAGTCGTCTTATACAGCTTAATGAGTTAGCCGAATTGAGAGATGACGCTTATGAGAATACTAGAATTTACAAAGAACGGACCAATAAATGGCATGATTCTAGACTTCGTGGTGATAAAGATTTTAAGGTAGGTGATTTAGTGCTGCTTTATAATTCTTGTCTGAAGATGTACTCTGGAAAACTTAAGTCAAAATGGAGCAGTCCAAACATTGTTAAAACGGTGTATCCACATGGGACTATAGAAATCACTGACATGGACGGGTTTAGCTTCAAGGTCAATGGACAATGATTAAAGAAATATTATGGAGGTAACATTGACAAAGAGGATGACGAAGTTATAGAGTTCGAGAATGGTGTAACGTGAGGCTGAAGGGAGTCTAACTTAAAGACTCTCACAAAAACAAAAGTGCTTCCTGGTAGACAACCCGGTTGTTTTTATTTGTTTTATCGAGTCTGCCTTCCCAAACATTCAATACAGCGTATTGAACCTCTATAGATACGCCGTATCGAACCTGTCTGGACGTTATCATTCCTTTAATTTCATGCAAACTTTAAAACAATTGTTTTTACAGGATGCAATATGGCGTATCCTTGGGTTTGAGATATGGCGTATTGACTACATGTACAATGTGTTTATTTGTTTTTCTGCATTATAACCTTTGTAAACCGAGATAGGAATTGCACTTTTGTCTTCTAAACTTTTATGCAGGACCTTGCTATAAGGAAATCAATGATATGGTATACTTTGAAAAAGACATGTGTTGAACTCATTCGGGCATTCTAAAGCCTCGTCAACACACTTTTGCTCAAGAACTCAAATTGGAGAATCATCTCAAGCAACATATCAGGGGAGTTCCTTGTTCTAATTCTGTTTCCCATTTTCTTTAACTATTTTATCTATACAACGAGGATGTTGTATAATTTAAGTGGGGGGATGGAGAATTAGAACGCCTACTTGTCCTTTCTTTAACAAATAATATGCTATATGCTTAAATTATGCCAAATTTAATTTTTTTTCTAGCATAACTTTTGTAAAAATTACCAGTTACATGACCTCGCACACTATAACCCTTAATACCAAATTGTAAGAATTATGCCTATTCTGTTTCCAAATGTTTACTAAAAATTCCACAAAAATTATGAGTGTGCCGGTGATGTAGTGGACTTTAGAACTTGGCTTGGTATATCACTCGAGACCACAACGATGAGTACTATGGACTTAGATAGAGAAACATTTTTAACTGGTAAATTTCTAGTAATACACCAAAAAGCCTATATGTTGTAAAATTAACTAACTACACTGGTTAGTTAAACCCCATATAACCCTTTGCTTACTCTCACTTATAAGAGTAAGATCCCTTAGAAAAACCTGTTGAGCCATTCTTGTCATTTTCACACCATATGTCTATTTTGTTACACCTTAGCCTACCCTGTAGATTAAGCCTACTTAATCAAAGTTGCTAGTTGCTTTTGTATAAAGTTTTGTATTTCCTGTGTCAAAGTGAAATTTTCTATCTCCGGTTAGGTTGGGAAATTGCACAATGCAATGGAAAAATATATAGCTCGTGTATTTTGCTTCTTTCGCGATTATGTATTATGTCCGAAGATGAAGTGCTAAAGGAAAAATTATTCGGAAGAATTATGATTGTGAAGATGGTAAAATTACACCAAGGTTTATGGTAAAAAAAAATAAAAAATGGAAAAATAGAAAATGCATCAAAAAAGAGGAGGATGATTGATAGTCGGTTCGCTAAACTTAAACCGATGAAAACTTGGAAAGATCGATTATTCATTGATATGTCGATAAAAATCAATGATGTATAGTTTTGTATAAAGTGGCCGATATCACCACTTTTGTAAAAGTATGTAAAGATTGGGATGATTGGGAAGTTGACCGTTATGGGAACGCCAACTCAGGTTGTCTTTGTCATATCTATGATCGAGGCGTTTGCATATATTTTGAGTCTTTATCATGGAACGGTTGGGAAAAGTTACTGGCAACTACCTTATTTGTCCAAGCTTAATCTATTTGTTTTATGAAATTTTATTTAACAACAATTTACTTCCCTTTCCTAGCAACTAACCTTAGGTTTTACTCGAACGAGGTTGAGATCGAGTCATGCATGTCTATACCGTCGTTACGGCTGTGTATGCATGATTCGGCCACCTTGTTGGTCTATTACTTTTGGTGAAAGTTAGAAGATCCCACACCCTATATCATTCTTCATCATAACTCTTGGTTAAACTTGAATGAGGATGTGATCGAAGTGTACATGTCTATTCTGTCGTTACGGCCGTGTATGTACGATTCAGCTGCCTTGTTGGTGTGGTAATTTTGGTGAAAGATTATTAGAATGATTAACCTTAACCCTATTAACTCAATTTACCTTTTGACTTGTTTCTCCTTAGCTCTAGTGGTGGAGACGTGTATCCTTACCAAGCATATAATAGAAAACTAATCACGATCGAGCAATTGAGCGTACCTATTATGTTACACCCTAGATTAGTTGAGTGATCTGAGTGTTTTCATTTCCTATATTTTAAGATGTGCTTGGTTTTGTACAAGTGATTAAATGAAAGAATGCTTAAAGGAAAAATCCTACAACAGTTTGGATACATTTTCATAAGTTTTCTAAAGTCTACTTGAGGACAAGTAGGATTTAAGTAGGGGGATATTTGATGACATCAAATAACATCATCTTATTAGCATCATTTATCCCGCATTTTATAACCCATTTGATATCATTATTGCATGAATTGGTACTTAATAGTTTATATTTGTTATTTCCAGTAATTTTCGAGCATTTGGCAAAAGATGGAAATAAGGACGTGTTTTGAAGCATAAACGTAGAGTTTGAGAAAGTCGACTGATTCTGACATCAATACGCCGTATCATTCTATACGAATACGCCGTATCTAAAGACTTTGAAGAACTCAAGACCATTGCCTAAATATGAAGAATATGTCGTATCCATATCAGTAGATACGCCATGTATGATACTTTGGTCAAATATTAAGAAAAACACATTTTCAGCCAATACTCCATATCCAAAACCCTAATACTCCGTATTGGTCAATACTCCGTATCCAAAGAATCAATACTCCGTATTGGTCAATACTCCATATTCGAAGACCCAATACACCGTATTGGTCAATAGGCCATATCCAAAAATCGGATATGGCGTATCTAAACCAACTCAAGAAAATTTTCGAATATTTTATTCGTGGAGCTCATGCCAAATCATCTAATACGCCATATTGAGTTTTTCAATACGTCGTATCGACCAATTTTCAGAGTCTATAAATACCAGACCCTAAATACTATTTAGGGTATGATTTTTACCACCAAGTCTAATTTTTAGAAGATCAATGAAGACAAGAAGGTCCTAAAAAGTGGTTCAATCAATGGGAAAACTCTTGTAATCTCTACACTCTACTATACGCGTTCAATTAGCATTATGGTTAATCGTTAATCTATGATTTCGTGTATTGTTACAATGACTATCGGCTAATACCATTAGGTATTATCCATGTTTATGATAATATAATGTTTTTGATTTGTCTTTATATCGATTGTTCTTTATTCGTTGCATGTTGTTATGTTTATCACTTCATACCCTTTTATGTGCTTAATCATGTGCTTTCCCTATCATTCAACTGGGTCTAGTCCTACATATTTAATGCGCTGCAACTTTGGTGTTGTTTGGGCATAGGCTAAGAGTTCAAGATAGAAACATATAACGCTTATCCATATCGCTAAATTAATAGGATCACTAATAGAAAGCCTTGTTTTGATCTATGGTTAAGTGGACAAGTAGACTAAGCCGGTGACTTAGGACTACACCTAACGTCCTATTTCCATAGGTAGTTAAGTGGGCGTGGACTACTAGTATATGAATTTCCATTAAGCAGTAAGTTGGTAAAGCCTCCATGAGCTAGGATTCAATATAACCACCAATATAGTTTCCTAGATAGATTATAATCAACGGTGTGAGGTTTATGCGGGTTTAGGTTAATTGTGACAGGATTAACTAGCGACAAACCTCGAGTCTAGGGAGAAGATCCACCTGACTTTAGAATGATATACCACCAACGAATTAATACAATCATTGCACGAACAGACAATCTCTCAGGCTGAAAACTGACTAATATGTTTTCCTTATAATTGACCGCTTCCTTATCTTTTGTTAATCACTTGTATGTGTTATTTGTCGCCACCTTAGGATAATTAGAACTAAACTCGTGCCAGTCTCTCAGGCTGAAAACCCCCTTTTGCATTAGTTTAGGTTTAATTAGATTAATTAGAATAATTAGATTAGAATAATATTAAACCTAGATAATTAAAATACCAGTAGAACTAAGAGTTAACTTCCACTCTTAGTGATCGACACCCTACTTACCAACAAAGCTACATTTTGATCGGGTACACTGCCCGATAAAGTGTTGTTTTTTGGTATAGTCGGCATAAAATAAATAGTAAAACTTGATACATAAAATACCTACTCACAACGACACATCAAAAAGAGTCGATCAAAGATGCTTGATAAACAAAATGATCCAATTTCAAAAGAAAAGAAAATTAAGATTTCTCCAATTGATTATTCAAAGTTGAATAAGATAAAAGAAGATTTTGGTAAACGTTTTGTCACTCTAAATGAATTGTCTACAAAACAAGCTTTCTGGTTAAAACATTCATCCTTTTCTGGAACACCCGTTACATCACATACACCTGTTAGAATTGAAGCTCCTAGTGAACTTCCTAAGGTAAGTTTGGTAAATGAAAGTCTTAAAAAGCAAAAATATCAACTGGCCAATTTTGACAAGGTTGTGAAAAAGAGAACCACATCTGATGCTACTACTGCTGGGGCATGAGGTTTTGAACATACCAAAGCATGTTTTGTAACTAAAATAATTCCATTTTTAAAAGTTTTAAACGACACATTTAATGTGTTTGATAAAACTCTTCTAGATGAAAATACTGAAGTTCAAACTATTTTTAATCAAATAGAAGTTGTTGATCAGTCATCCATAGACAAAAACACTTTTGAAATTCAAATCAAACAACTTAGCATTGATAATGATCAACTCCTAAAACAAATCCTTTCTCAAGAAATTATACATATTGCTGTGAATTCTATGGATATTCTTGATGTGAAAAAGTCATTTGTGAATGATTGCAATAAGTGATTGGAAATAGAGACTGAGCTTCTCAAAAAGAAAGATTTGATTGAAAAAGATGTTTATGATAAACTTTTGAAAAGTTATTCAACACTAGAAATGTAGCACCCTGATAATTCACATAGCAGCTGAAGCTAAATTGGGGGTATTACTTCATGAATCAACAGTCATAATCATAGAAATTGACTCAAATGAGACGTTTTGGAAAAATTAGTTATCATTCAATAACATATTAGAGTTTTACAAAAGGAGGTCCCAAAATACATTTAAAACATAAAGATTGAATGATAACAAGTTTGGACGTCTTTAAGTCCATGCCACTTCGTACCTTGGATTCGCTTAATTACCTGAGATAAACATGCTAAACGGATCAACACAAAGGTTTAGTGAAATTCACAGGTTTGCAATATAATGATAAACATTTAGAAAGACACGTGTTCAATCAAAAGAACATTGTGACTCTTTAATTGCTCAAATTAATGCAAAGTTTGTTGAAAATTTAGATTTAAATGTTCAACTTCAAGAAAAGGTTTTTGCTATTACAACATTGAAAAATAAATTAAGGAAACTTAAAGGGAAAAATGTTGGTAATACTGCGGTTTCAAAACCTAATGCCACTATTGCTCCAGAAATGTTCAAGCTTGACATAGAACCTATTTCTTCTAGGCTTAAAACAATTGGGATGATCATGAGGTTTTCATTGAGATGACTATAGATATACTGACGCTTTCGTGTTTTTTAGGAAAGCGCTAGAACTCAAATCTAGTGAACCTCTATCTAGAATATTGCTTGCATGTTTCAAAACATTGTTCAGGAATTGTTAGTCTATGTCGCTCAGGGACTTGCCTTGGTTCTCCAACAATAGTGGGAAGTTAGTTGTTGTCACACCGATTAATAAGGACAAAAGAGTTAGATTTGCTAAACCTGTCACATCATCAAACAATATTCCCAAGCAGACTGATTCTCTTAAAACCAAAGATTCTAACAAGCCTTTGTTGACTTCTACAGGAGTAAAACTTACTACTAGTGCTAGCGGATCAAAGTCTTCAGGCAATACAAAAGAACAATGGATCAGGCGAACACCACGTAGCAAATAAGAAGAATAAATTAGATGACCAATCTGAATGTTAAATCTAGTTGATAAGAAAAATATTTTGTTTCTGAACTATCAGTAATGCACTTGTTAAGCATAAGTTTGAAATCTATTTGTAATATCTGTAAAACAAAAATGTTTTGTTTGATGATAATCATGATATGTGTCTTATTGATTTTTGGTGAAATATGTAAATGTGTCGTTGAAATATAAATTAAAAGAAATAAATGAGAAAAAGCTTGGAAACTATGGGGTAAAGTGTTCACTAATGTAGGAGATAAGTGGTAACCAACAGGAGATTTTTCACTATTGTTGGTAACTCGATACCCTTTATAGGATCATCCAAGAAAATAATGCATCTTAAGGAAACCACTCCTAAGTTAGTTGAAACAACAAACCCAGAGATTAAAGTCTATAGTAGGAGACCCAAACAAATAAAATCAGTAGGTTCAAGTAAAAAAGCTAAGATTGTAGAATCTAAAATTGCTAACAACTCGGAATCCACTCATTTGTGAGGATCCAATGCTACAGATGTTCCATCTTCTTCTTCTCTTGTCAATGACAGGTTGTCCAGATCGTCCTCTGGTATCTGGACTCCGGATGTTCAAAACATATGACAGGGAACCGCTCTCAGCTCATAAACTTTGTTAGTAAATTTTTGGTTCGGATGTTCGATTCGAATCGACCCAAGTTGCAAAGATAATGGGGTATGGTGACTATCAGCAGGGGAATGTAATTATCTCAAGGGTGTATTATGTTGAGGGGCTTAGACATAACTTGTTTTTTGTTGGGACATTTTTTGTTGACGCAGGATTTGAAGTTGCATTTCGGAAAAAAGCTCTTGCATTATTCGGAATTTAGATGGTGTTGATCTACATTCAGGATCCCGTGACAAAAATTTTGTTACAATTTTCTTGATGTCACTATGCTAATGACTATCCATTGTCTTCTATCAAAAGCTTCAAAGACTAAGAGCTGGTTGTGGCAACTGTCGTTTATCGAATTCAAACTTCGGGTCTTTTAACAAGAGCCCAAGCGTCTTGCACGAGGTATCTAAAGCTTAAATTTTAGAAAGGATCATTGTGTTCAGCGTGGGCACTGAAAAAGCCAAGAAAATCTTCTCATTCAACCCAAAGCTGAGGGACAATAACCAAGACGAAACTATATCTTTTGATATGGATCCTTGTGGCCGATGAGTGTGGAGAGCATTAACGGGTAAAGTATATCTTGGTAATTTGTTGTTGATGACTATCGATTTTACTTGGGTTAAATTTTTGAGTTAAAGGATGAAGATCATGATGCTATCATAAATGCATAAAAAATATTAATTGTTCGTTTCTGAATGCATTGTTGTAATGTTAGAACAAGATAATGGTACTTGAGTGAATTTGTCAATCATACTCTCCGGGATTTTAATCATCTGTCGGCATTTCGAACTCAAACTTATGTTGCTCACGCCACTCCTCAACAGAACGGCGTTGTCGAAAGATGAAACCGAACTCTTATGGAAGCTGCCCGCACTATGTTAATATTTTTAAAAGCTCCTCTGTTTCTATGGGCCGAAGCAATCAACACAGCTTGTTATACCTAAAACCGTTCTCTGATTCGTCTCTGATACAACAAAACTCCATATGAGCTGATGCACGACAAGAAGCTAGATTTATCATTCTTTCATGTCTTTGGGTCACATATGGTTATCTAACCAATGATCAGTGATGACTTGGTATTTTCGTGGGGTTATGAGAAGCTAAATGAAAGCTTTCAGATTCTATATCTACAAGGGAACCCGGAAAATTTATGGAAAACCTTTCATGTGTAGTTTCGTTGAAGCTGACAACTTATGGATTCTGAACTATTCAGTTCAGGACACCGAGGATTCGCATGTCATGTCTCCTGCAAACAATCCAGTTCATGACTCGTACCAAACTATTATTCACTCAGATAATCCTTGTAATCCACACAAAGATTGATTGGGATACTTTGTTCCAACCTTTGTTCGATGATATTTCTACATCCTCCTAATATTGGTGTCTTACAGTTCCTATGTAGCTAATGCACCAAGAGCTGTTGATATAGCCGATCACATGTGTCTACGTCCATTGACCAAGATGCACCATCCTCAAGTATCCAATCAAAAGAAAAACAAGAACATTCTCCAATTATTTCTCATGGTAGTGAAGACTTCAACCAAAAACAACCACTATTTCATGATGATCCTTTTCACGAATTTCTTCATGAAGACTTAACTTCTAACAAGGATCACTACTATTATGAGCATATACTAATAATACGCAATTCACAGTTTCAGGTCAAGTCTTTTAAACCTTGGGGTTCAATACGGATATTTTAGCTAGATATCCCCCTACATTTGTAAATACTTATAAGATAGTCTTCTTCTCATCCATCATTCACAAGAACTATCTTATTTTCTTTACAAAGGATATTATCAAAAAGATAAGTAGCCGATATAATCATTTTCACCTACATGCCATGGCTTAAACCAGGACTTAAGAACTGATGTGTTTCAAAAGCTTTAAATTTATAATGACTAAAAATACCAATTTTATTATAGGGAAACACACGGGTAAAAGTATAACCCATGTATGTAGTATAATCTTTTTTAGGTAAGACCAGGTCGTCCACAGGGATTTGAGTAGTGTTCAAATAATCAGAAGAAAAATAGACTTTAACAATTTTGAAAATAACTTTTGTTTTACCCAGTGATAATAAGGATGACTACTCGGATAGTTGAAAATAATTTATAAGTAATGGTAATGATTTAGACCTCCAAGATGGAACCTTAACTTATAAAAAGGATTTCTCGTCAGAAAACGTTTTCACAAATTAACTTAATTAACTTAAGACTTATATTTAGTTGGCTAGACCAAATGTGTCACTCAAATGATCCAGTTACTTATTATATCAAAGCTTATTTTGTTTATCAATTTACGAAAGTGGATTTCTCGACACAGACGATAAAGACCATAGACAAATCTTTAAAACCATATAGATCATAACGGGTCTTTCGACCTATACCGATATGATTATATAATCTAAGTTGATAAGCAAAACCGACAAGATAAGACATAATAGGGTTGCAACATAAGCTTGAGATTAATGAGATCACGATCATACCAAACACTTATTCATTATCATAACTTCACCGAGTAGTCATGAGAGAATTAGCCTCTCATGGCTATGTAGTTCATAACATAACTTGATTCAACAAGAAACTTCATTATTTCAATAAACTAAGATGATATTCTTCTTCGTTCTTGGTTGTTTGATCTTGAATCTTCAAAAGGTATGGTGTTTATGGCTTAGGAAAAGGTTGGGAAGGTTTAGAACATCATAAGGGAAAGGGATTGTGTGTGAGATGAGAGAAGTGTGTAAGAATGAGTTGATGAAATGTGTGAGAATTTTGGCTCTATTTATAGGCTGATTTTCGGGTAGAAGTGCGGCGCACAAAATAATTTGTGCGGCGCACATGGTGTGTTAATGCGATAGTATTTATTGACTTCATTTAATTTTCGTAGCCAGATGGGAAGTGCGGCACACAATCTTTTAAGTGTGGCGTACTTAGGGAGTTAATGCACTATTTTGACTAGGCTTTTAATTCTTTTGACTTTGCGGCGCACAAGGGGTAAGTGTGGCGCACATTTGCACTTTCAGCTTGAGACATTATCCTTTCTTCGATCTTGATTTCTGAAGTGTATAAGTACTTGATCTTTGTTTTATTTGAGCTCGGGATGTCTTCAAGTGAACCTGCAAGTATTTCATGCTATTAAGCATCGAAAGTTCACGAGAAATGATAAAATATGTATAAATAACGCCACCGAAAACATGTATAAATTTATAAGACTAGAATTACCGATTATTAGATGGAAACACACGGGTAAAGTATAACCTACATATGTAGTATAATATTTCCGGTAAGACCGGGTCGTCCACAGGGATTTGATTATGTTTGTTTAATTACAAGTTTTAA
>BQNB010172679.1:0-13440 GCA_026074375.1 Tanacetum coccineum
GACTTCACAACTTCTTCACTACTTTCACGACTTTACAACTACACAACTTCTTCACACCTTAGTTTTCTTCACACCACTACTTCACTTCTACTTTCACACCTAACTATCACAACTTGGATGAATCACTAGATTCAACTATACTTACAACAATCACAAAGGTTTATCTACTACACAACTTTACAAGATTTACAAATTGTGAGATGGATGCAACAAGATTGCAACAACACATAAAGATGTAATACTTCTTCACTTGATGATGGAAGTATTTTTCTCTTGCACTTGAGGAATTGAGCTTGGATCACTTGGAAACAAAGCTTTATGATTAGATGATCAAAGGATTTTAATGAGATGTGTGGGCTGTTTTAGATCAGAAAGAATGAGTGCAAAAGGTAAGAAAATAATAGGGAAAAGTTTAGTATTTATAGGACAAACTGAAGGAGCTTCAGTCTATGGGCGGTCCCCTTAAATAGGTGGGCGGTCCCCTTAAAAATAAGGGGGCCGCCCTTGTATTTAAAGGGGCCGCCCCAGACTGGGCGCTCCCCATTTTGTTCTTTTGTGTAGGTAGAATTTTCTGGAACTTTCTAGCCGTTTTAGGTCCGAAAATTTGAATTTCAAAATATTTAATTTGAATAAAACATTTCTTTTAATTGTAGAAAATGTTTTGTAATGTATATAAAAATGTTTACAACATTTTATAAAAGTGTGAGGTTGAATAAAAATTTTCTTTGATCATAAAATGCATTAAACATTTATTTTTTCATACCTTTAAGTGATATAATTTTCGAAATGAAATTTTACTACTAATTACTTGTTTACGTTTAATTTTACATTGAACGTTTTTATATTTTGTAGTTATCAAAACGTAAAGATGTGAAAAATATTAATAATGTTTTTAGGCATTAATTTTATCAACAAGACACTTTAATTTTATAAAACTTAATAAAAAAGTTAAATAAACAGGCCCTTGTTCTCTTGGTCCTAGCATCGTGCTAGGATGCTTAAGGCTAGGGGTGAGCAAAACGGACCGGACCGGACCGAGAAACCGGTCTTCGGTCCATCTTTTTTCTTATTTTTGATTCTCGGTTCGGTCTTACGAAAAAACCGGCAATTATGCTTTGTTGGACCGGATCGGACGGAAGACCGAACCAGACCGGACCGACTCGGACCGGACCATTTTAGTCCGGTGTTTTGGCCAATTTCGGTTTTAGTCCGGTCCGGTTTTGGTCGGTTCGGTCCGTTTTTCGGACCGTGAGCACCCCTACTTAAGGCTATGTGTAGCAACAACATTTGGAAGCGTTTAGGAGCGGCAAGCGACTAGCGGTAAGCAATTTAGATGAAAAGCTTATTTGACAACAACTCAATAGCGTGCGTTAGAATATTGTCTTCCTCAATAAGCATTTTAGAGTTGCTCATAGGAGTTTGTTTGCGAAATTATATATATAGCCTCAAAAATATTATAATATTATAACATTGATGGCTTATAATAAAAATATATGTTTTTTTTTGTAATTTTACACTTTTTAATAAGAGCTTACAGCTACGTTATCAAACATTTTTTTAACAAACAGCTACTCTAACTGCTCGTGATAACTGCTACTACTTACTGCTAATGTTACTTCTTACTACTACGTATCGCGTAAGCTGGCATATAACCCAACAGTTTTACAAGTGTAAGTAATGAAGCTTACCCCTGAAATATGGATGGAATCCAGGTGTGACAGGGTGGGAAACAGTGGCAAACTGTTTGGTCATTCGTGACGGTTCGGGTGTCATCATCCATGTACATGGGTGACCCAATAAAAATAAATATATAGATACACCATGATAGCTAGTAAGACTTCATTTACCAAAGAATTTGAAGCCTAGCGATATCCATGAGATAATTAGTTATTTTTAATAAAAATAAATACATATATACACCATTAATCAAAATATTAAAATAGCCAGATTACGGGTATGTTTGACGTAATGGGTAGGGGGTGGAGCTAAAACTAGAGTTGAGGCTTATATTATGAGCCGGAAGCTGAACTTTATATTTTTTATAAAGTTGTTTGATGAGATAATTGAAGCTATAGTTTATTAATGTAAAATCGCATAAAATATATATCAAACTAAATTCAGATATATTTACAATTTTTGCATGAAAATCAATTATATATTTAAGGGTATTTAAGTTTTTTTTTTTTTTTGAACGGCGAATTTTATTGAGAGATAAAAAACTAGCAAGGAGCTAGAAGATTACAAAGTGACAAGGTGAGGGTTTTTAAGCCACTCAATCCAACTAAAATAAGATTTACATCTGTAACGACACCAGTAGAAAGATCTAGATTGCACTTCATCAAAAATAGCCGCCTTTGATGGAGACTCAGAACCGAAGATAGTTTTATTACGGAAGTTCCAAATATGCCACCACGTCACATAACAAACTCCTTCAAAAATACGCTTATGTTTGATCGAAAGCCGAAGACTCAAGATCCAAACCAACCATTCTTCATAAGAAGAAACTTCCATATACGGAATATTCCACCATCTGGTGATCAAATGAAGGCTATCTCTAGCAATTTGGCAAGTGAAGAAGATGTGCCTAGTTGATTCCACCGCTTTACCGCATGTAGGGCATAGAATAGAGTCAATATCCATTCCACGACGAGAAATGTTCAATCTAGTTGGAAGATTATCTAACTTGATTTTCCAAGCTAAAACATTTACCTTAATAGGCACCGCTTTGATCCAACGAGCTTATAAAAACTTTCATAAACCCGTTTGAAAAACAAAGCTTATTCTATAAGCCGGTTATTTTAAAAGTTCAAACCTATATAAGCCCTCAAAAACCGATTGCCAAACACAAACTACGTGAATATAAACATGTTCACAAATTGGATAGGATTGGATTATGTTAATAAGTCATACCTTGGAAGTCTTGTAAAAAATGCGCCATTCACGCCCTAAATACATAATAATTCTTCATTTTTCAACATTTTCTTCACAATATATACGTAGTTGTTTACCTGCTAATTAAATTCGGTCAAACACTAGCAGAATAATAAAATAAAAAAAATGAATTTATAAATGTCAACCTTATCTGAATCACGAGTCCAAAATTGAACAAGAATATTCCGTTTTAGTATAAACTAGACGAATATTCGCGTAAAAAAAATGATGTATAGCGTTTTGCGAACTTGTGTTCTGTTGTGACCCTTGATCAAGGCCGTTCGGTTCATTTCGATGGCCCTATTTCATAATTACAAGTACGATGCGTTACTCGAAAATTTTGAACATATTCACTAACGGATAAAAAGGTTAAATTTCACATGTAAAATATTAACGTTTATGATATTGTGATTTATTGTATTCAAGTAATGAATAGGCATAGGTAGTTTGAATATAACTTGTATTAGATCAAATATAGGGTAACTATACGAATAGTCGCGCAAAATGACAATGTATTTAAAAAGTAATTATACGTGCGAACGTGTAGTTTTGATGTGACCCTAAGGCAGCATTTAAAAGTTCAATTTGTAGTTATTGCGAAAAAAAATTGTTAGTTATAAACGAAAATATGACAAAAGATTTAAAAATTTAAAACATATTTAAACTATTAATTTGATAGTGAACTTTATTACCATTGTTAATAAAAGGATATTTTTGGTATACAACTTTTTTTTTTCTTTTAAGTTTTTAAATTTAAATAATAGACATAAATGCTTTATAAGTATAGATAAGTGTTTATATACAAATTAAAACCTAAAACATAAAAGGGTTAAAATCATGAAATAGTAACCAACTTTCAGTTTTGTTCCAATTTAGTCACTGCAACTTTCTTTTGATTATAAAATAATAATCAAGTTTGAAAAGTGTTCCGTTTTAGTCACTCAAAGTATCAATAGTGTTTTATTATTATGTAATTTTTATGTTTGAGTGACTAAAACGGAACACTTTTCAAACTTGGTTATTATTTTTTGGCATATATCTCTTTTCATCTGTGCATAAGTTGGTTGTACATTAAGTTAGTTGGGGTTAGTGAAATGCAGGGGGTGGGTATTTATTGTTAAAGTACAACCAAATAATGCACATATGAATACTTTAAAGATATGTTTTTTGAACAATTACACAATAATAGAACAACATTAAAACTTGGATGGTTTTTCTGAATAGTTTAAAGTTTGAGTGACTTAATTGGAACAGTGATCAAACTTCGTTACTATTTGGCAACATTTTCCCAACATAAAAGGTAACTCAGAAAGAGAGTACATTAAGGGTGCGTTTGGTATGTGGTACTCACCCTTAAAACTTGGGGTTTGACTCAAGTTAATTGTTTGGTTCTAAAGATGACATGAATTGGGCCCACTAAAACCCTTATCTTCGGGAGTCATGTAATCCCAGGTACACATGCTGGGTTTTGAAAATGAACAAGCAGGATTACCGCGCGTTGCTGCGGGGCGTTAGTTTTTCGTGCGTTGTTACGGGGCGTAATTTTTTTTTTATGCGGGTTTATTTTTTCGGTCTCATGTTTAATAGGTTGTGTTTTTCTTATATGGGCTTATGTGTTGGGCCTCATATTTAAAGGGTTTTTTTTTGCTATATTTGTGTAGGTTTATTTTTTTGGTATCATGTTTAATAGTTTGTTTTTTTCTTTATATGAGCTTATGTTTCGCGCTTTGTTTCGAGTGTTTTTTTTTCATTTTTCTAATTATTTTTATTTTATTTTTCGGAGTTACTTTTCCGGTCTCATGTTTAATAGTTTGTTTTTTTTATTAATGTAATATAGAGTTGTCTGTTTGTGACCCTGTCGATTATTTTAAAGTTATTAGGTATCGAAGATGTTTCCGCAGATATTTTTTTATCTGAATAAATCGGTACTTTTGTAATATATTTTTTCCCCTTATTTTGTGCCAACAAATTAAAAAAAAAAATTTGGGCCGGCCCAAAACAGAAGCCTAATAAATTGGGCCAAATTAGTGGCACTGTAGCACCACATTGAAAAACGACGTCGTAAGCGGATAAAATTGAGTATATTTATAATATATCATTTGCCTTCTAGGAAAGTGTGTATTATACTCTTAGCCACACATTGATAGTTTTTTTATTATAAAAAAAATATTTCACCACTATATTTTGTATTCTGTTATTATAAATAATAATTTATTTATTTTTAATATATTTTATCTCTCATATATAAAATACAAATCATAATCCTAATCCAAATTCAAATCCAAATCCAAATCCAAATTCAAATCATAAACCCATCTACGAACCAAACGGAATAATTCAACATAATTAAAGAACATTACTTAATTTTGATCACTCAAATTAAAAACACTCAAATTTATTAAAAGGTATTTTAAGTAGGGCAAATCGCATAAAAATTACTATACTTTAGGTCAATTTGAATTTAAGGTATTTAACTTTTTGTTTCTCAATTTAAGATATCAAACTTATTTTTTGAGCAATTTAAGGTTTTTCGACTTTTCGAAAGATGTTACCGGTCATTTTTTCAGCTGAAATTATTAAATAAAGTGATGTATTGTTATAATTGAACTTTTAAAATTCATTTCGACTAAAATTATAACCGGTAATCGCTTTTAAAAAGTCAAAAAAACCTTAACTTGCTCAAAAAAAAGTTTGATATCTTAAATTGAGAAAAAAAAAATTTTGAGTAGCTTAAATTCAAATTGACCTAAAGTATAGTACACTTTTATGCGATTTGCTCTTTTAAGTAAAGTACATTACTTAATTTTAAAGAGTTTTAAATATTAAAAATCTTCATACACTCTTTATAAATAGCAGCGATGAACCAAATTTAAATTGATAATGAAATATCCGAAAATAACCAATGTTTTAGAAATCGATTTTTTAATCGGCCTGGTCACGCCGCTAGTTTAAGGTTCAACCGGGTTCGCTCAAAACCAGTATCCGATCACCTGATTGGTTCACGGTGCAACCGACCGGGTCAACCTGAGTTTTAAAACAGTGAAATAACTATGCATGCATTTTATCGTTTATAGGATAACTTCTTTGCTTCAAGTTCGACCCCGATTCACAAGAACTTGACCACTACGAACTCGTTCAACTAAAAAAAGAAATACCTATAGGTATACATTGCCATTCGAAAAAGAATTTTGACATGCTCGATCTACCATTACAAGTATTTTAATCTTAATTTTATATGTATACATTATAAAGAAAAATATGCACATGTAGGCTTTAAACATCCTTTGATAAAAATATGTTCATACTAAGAAGATTAGGTACCGTTAGTGTTATGGGCAATGTCATAAGAAAAACTAATGTCACTTTATCACATTTTCGTATAACATGAGAATCTATCACACCACATAAAACACGCATCTCTTTTATAAAAGTGGTGTTATAGTTCACACATAATCAACTAAATATACAAATACAACACAAAAAGACAAATGAAAAAAGATAGCCACCATCGCGTGAGCTGGTCCTAACGGCGCAAAAACCAATTAACCAACCTGGTGTGATTGTGGCGCCATAAAGTTTAGCTGGTGCGATTGCACGAAGCCCCAACGCCACCGTACCTTAAACATTAACATGTTTACAACTATTTCTAACATCAATTGTCATTAATTTTTTTAGAGTTAAACTTGAAAGTATTTATAACTTTATAAGCATGTTAAATATAATTTGCAAGGGCTAGTAATATATAGACAGTGTTGTATTTATGTATTATTATAGGGACAAAATGGTCTTGGAAATATTTGGCTTTTGTCGGTGGGTATTGTTCATTTAGTACTTCCCATTTTGGTTCATAGATTCCACATAGATAGTAGGGGTGTTCACGGGGCGGTTCGGTTCGGTTAGTTGAAAGATTTGAACTATCCATTGCGGGGCGGGTAATTCATTTTACTACCCGAAACCGAACCGTACTAGGCGGGTAACCGGACATGCGGTTACCCGAAATGAGCGGTTACCCGCGGTTCGGGTCACGGTTAACCATTCTAGATGTAATAAACTAATCTAGAACGTAAAATGTCATTTTAGTCTAATTAGTTATCATTGAACATATAGATTAAAGTCATAGTATAGTATTTCGTCACAATAAATGCATTCAAATTAACATACATAGCATATTAACCAAAATTATTTATTCGACATTTATAAGTTTCAATAACGTTGATCAATTTTCACACATAGATGTTAATATTAGAAGAAAAAGACGACGTTATACAATAAAAGTAGTGCAAACTATAATCAATAATTGTACAATTATTTAAATATTTTGTTAAAACATTCATGTATAGTATACACGGTTCGGTTCGGTTAACCGCGGATATCTAAAAGTAAAAACCGTAACCAAACTGTGATAAGCGGGTTTTTTCGGTTTCGGTTTTTTTCGGTTTCGGTTATTTCGGTTTCGGGTTTTTTCGGTTTCGGTTTGAACGGTTCGGCTCGGTTTGTCGGTTTATCGGTTTTTTTGAACACCCCTAATAGATAGTGGATTAGGAAAAAGAAAGAAAAAAAAGGCTAATTTTATTTTTGCCTGATTTCATAGGAATGTTGTTATAAATTATAATTATAAAATGTTTAAGAAAATTAACTTGTTGTTTTTTTAATATCTAGGAAACACAACCCATAAATTCGTAGATTTTAGTTCGTGGTTCGAGAAAAGTAAGATCGGATCGTAGTAGATCTTAAGATCCTATGGTCAAGATCGGGATCCTATAAGATCCTACGCAAGCAAAGATCCTACGTAGGATCTGGATCGTTTTGGCTTTGCAGTGTCGTAAAATCGTAAGATCAGGATCGGGATCTTAACAACCATGCATGAAACCACTTAAATTTTTGAATTAATTGAGTTATCAGTTTACCGATACTAATTTATTTAAAATTAATGAATCAAAATATATTATTTGAATAAGTTTACTAATTATTCAAGTATTAATTTATCGAGTTTATGTTGTATTTAGTGATTTAAACGAATTCCAATGGGTTGTTTGATGAACATGATTTATCATCTCTGGAATTTGAGGATATTTTCATATTCTTTCTCGATATCATTATATCGACATTTTCACCAAGAGTCTTCCGCTTGCATTATTTGATGAGTTTCGTGTCAGTTTGATCGTTCATCGACATCCCGTTCTAACCGTGAGGGCTGTTAGCATATATGTTTATTTGGTGTATCTTGGGCCAAGCCTACTACTACCATTACTTTATAGGTCAGCAAAAAGATTGAGCTTTTAAAATAAGCCGGCGTATAAAATAAGTCTTGTTTGTCACACAGTGTGATAGCTTATGGTGTAACTAGTTTAAAGTTAATAGAAGACATACATAAATGAGTTGTGATGTTGATTGATTTGCCTGCACACTAAGATTTGATGTTGTAGAAATCTCACTTTGTTGAAAATCACATTAAGGCCAACTGTTGTGTTGTATCCACTAGCAAGTTAACATGGCAACATTTAATTTTCATTGGGTCCATTGATAGTGTGGTTTAGTCACCAACCAGCAACAAAAACACACATTGTCACCAATTGGTTGTATATCTAGATCCCTTTTCAATTACCACATTCTCAAAACCCCATGCTGTCATTTCATACCACCCAGCAATATGTACTAATGAAGTAATGAGTAATGCTAATGCCTATGTATCACGAGGTTTTTAAAAGACTTTTTACTATTTAAATAAGTCGTTTGATTGACTTATCGTATCAAGAGCTTTGCAAATGACTTTAAAAAAAATAGCTTAGCAAAGATCAAATGTTTGACAACAAATGACACAAGTCATTTTTATTAAATGAAGACTTGTTGACGAGGTTTGTGAAGCTTTTGAAAAACTTGTGTGCATTGATGAAAGTTTGTGAAGAAAAGTTAATAGATGTAATTTATTGAAAATGAATTGTCTTAAATAGGGGTGCTCATGGTCTGAAAACCGGACTGAACTGGACCGATCAAAACTGGACCGGACCAAAAGTCAGGGGTGCTCATGGTCTGAAAACCGGATTGAACCGGACCGATCAAAACTGGACCGGACCAAAACCGACTTTGGCCAAAACACCGGACCGAAATGGTCAGGTCCGGTTTGGGTCGGTCCAGTCCAACAAGGCATAATTATCGGTTTTTTCGTAAGACCGAACCAGACAGCACCGGACCGACCGGACCGAAGACCGAAAATAAAAAAAATATGGACCAAAGACCTCCGGTCCAATCCGCGGTCCGTTTTGCTCACCCCTGGTCTTAAATGCATCATGATGACTTATTAATGCTCTCATATCAATGGCATTTGGATGTGTATTCTCTTCGCATAGCTTTGAGTAGGGGTTATGTAAAATAGAGTAGAGTAAGGATTCAGTTTGAAAAAAAAATTAAAATAAAAAGGATGAAAAATAACTATAATCACACATTTGAGATGCGTCTCTATTCATTCAGATGCTTCCAATTAATTTTGAAGTGAAAAGTATACAAAATACTACTAGCAACGAATTTGACCTTCAGGAGACGAAAAATAGATAGCATTCGCATAACTTGATGAAATGCATCTTATCTTGTATATGTATATGCAAGGAAACCTCGACTCCGTGCACCACTCACATGTACCATGAATTAAATATCTCGAAGTACAAACAATCTACACACGAAAACGGACGAAGTTACTAAGGAAAAGAGGAAGAGACTCTTCGGACCATTTATGATCCAGGTTGGACCATAGGGCTCGTACGCACATGGGAAATTAAAGGTTGAATTGAAATTGTACTAGCATCCCCACACTATGCATGAAGCACACCTATTAGGTGTGTTTTTATATGCCCACTGGGTGTTAATCAATGGACCCCTTGTTTCTTCTAAGACCTTTAATGCAGGATGTTATCTATCGTGTCCCATTCATCGCCTCATATGTTTACGAAAAGTTTGAAAATGAAAAGGGTACATTTTGTCGGTTATGTATCAAAAAGGAAACTAAAAAACTGGAAAACGAGAACAAGTTAAGAAATCAACCTCAAATCCAACTGGCAAAAATCATTGGTTTCTTACCACTCCCGGTTTTTCCTGGCTGCATACTTTAACTCGGCTCGGAATATTACACCAATGAACGATTTATTTTATCACTGGTGGTGGTAGTATGTAGATGCACCTCCAGGTTGCATATTTGTTGGTTGTCCGGGGCCCCTGCCTGCAGAAGAATACACAGGCCCGGGGTTTGATCCTCCATATGCTTGACCAGGGCCTGATGCGAAGCTTGTTTGAGCACCTTGCATATTTGGGTTCCACGAAGCTGCTTGGCCTGGGGGAGCGGGTGGTTGAGTCTCTCCCAAACTACCGGCTGCATACTGGCCACTAGAATACATTTGACCAGGTTGATGAGTCTGCCAAACTGGTGCACCAGCTGGCTGGCTAGAAGCATGTTGCGCCGCAAGCATTGCTGATTCTGGGACAGTGTAATCTCTACTTTTGTCACTGAATGCCTAGAAATAAACAACTAATTAGTTAAATCAATACAATCTATTAACCATCAGTGGTGTTAACTTATAATTCGACAGAAATTTGTACCCATTTTCTTGTAATCCAAACACATATTTTATACCTGTACATTGAGATCAGTATGACGAGAGTATGATAGATGAAGCTTACAATAGCCACCATCATATATGCAGTGTCCCTCTAAAGCATCTTTGGCAACTGCTGCAGTCCTTACATCTACAAAATACAAGTATCGTTTTTTTATTAAAAAAATACAATTTAAAAATTAATAATTAAAAAAAAATCTGCTGATAATAAAGGTAGTAAGATAAACATTATACGAGGTTTACCAGGATATTGTACTAGAACCTGGGTCCCACCATTCTTCTCGAAAATTGCGATCTTTTGAACAGAACCAAATGTAGAGAACACCTGAAAACAAACAACTGATCGTTAATATGAACAGAATCACCTGATTTCATCTCGTATGGCACATTCAAGACAAGTAAATATCTATGATTCATTACCGTATGGATAACATCAACTGTGACTGCATATAACATATTCGCAATCGATGCAAGAAGGACATTGCTCTCCGGCTCTATTCTATTCCCATCTGGACCAACAACAGGCTGGAAAAATACTGATGTTAGTGTATGCTAGCATGCAAATTAAACAATTTAACATCCAGATATATACACTACCTGAGCAAATCCTTCAATTGCAGTAGAATTTACTGGAAGATACGGGTTTGTGTAGTCTCTACATGATGGAAAAAAAAAGATTTCAGATATATATGTAAGACTTCACTAACTCTAAATCACGTACATCCATTAGCCAAACTCTCAAGAGCGCAAAACAAGCATAATAATACAAACGCCTACCACATGACTACCAGAATAATAGTAAGATCAAAGAGGAAATTGGCAAACCTGCTGCGATGAGACTGGAATTTGATATTCAGATCTGTGTGGGCAGAGTATGTAATGCGCAAACTGCATGAACCAACATGGCCTGGAAGCAAGTAGCTAAAATCAAGTATTAAGAGTTAGATTAGATACCGCAAACATAAAACTTTTATTAAAACAATCGGCAGAAAAGTAATCAGCTACTGCAAAATTTAGTGTTGAAACATGCCTCGGGATACTTCTTCCATCCAACGCTTCTCTTGCTGACAAAGCAGTCTCCGCATCAGTAAACTGAATCAACGCCTACCACATCAAGTTATTAACTATTAAGTCACCACAAAACAGGCGTGTATTCGAAAAAATAGCTGAATATTATAACAGACACCATCAACATATACCTGAAATCCAGCTGTCTTCTCAAATGTGGCAATCTTGTGAACAAATCCAAAAGCGGAGAACACCTGCAATGTGTAGAATGAATCGAGTATAACAAAACAGCATGCAAGGATATATAGATGAGGAATAATTCTAACTCATAGGGGCAACCATTATACTGGCACAAAAAACTCAACAGTCAGTAATAAGTGCAGAATGACACCTGAATACGTAAGCGTGAAGAATGACCTTAGACAGGAGTATGACACATATCCAGACTGTCTCCAACAAAAGAATTCATATAAGAACCATCACCAAAAAAATTCTACCAATTTAAATCGATTCTATAGATATTAAAGCCACTCCTACTCATAAATACAAGATATTTTCTTATTCAAATTCTTCTATGGTATATACTATATCAAAAAGTTCAGAATCACATTCAAAGTAGTAATCACTCGTCATAGTATCAAGAAGAATCTATTTAACATGTGCTTCTATGTTCCAACCATGTACCTAAAGGCACAAATTAGATAAATCCTTTAATAAATTATGTAAACAAAACTACCCTTGCTAAATTTTCTCCTAAATTTTTTTTCTCTTGCATCGTTTTGTGAATGTGCTTCACGAAGTTTGGCAAGAAAAAGTTATGAACTTCCTTCATAAGAAATGAAAGTTCTCCATGCCTCACACTTTTTTCAAACTCCATTACACGCGTAATTTGTCTGACATATAAACCTCGTTCTTTCAATAAAAGTAGAGTTTTTCATATCCAAAAGTAATATCACGAGGAGGGAAGAAAATGAACATCTTGAGTAGACAATAAGACATGATTGTCGTCAATTTCATACACATAGAAGCTATGCATTGCATTCACATCTTGAAGGAAAGGCACAGACTAAAGTAGTAGATAACTGAAAACAACATAGAAATCGGGGTTCTACAAGATGTGAATGCAATGCTTATATGAGTATGAGATTGAAAAAAAATATTGAAATTTTTCCCAAAAAGTAGCAAGTCGCTAATTTTTTGTGGAGCAGAATCATGTCTTATTGTCTACTCAAGAGGTTCGTTTTCTTCCCTCCTATCGTAATATTACTTTTGAAGATGAAAAACGTATCCTTTAATCAAAATGAGGTTATCCGTTAGACAAATTATGCATGTAATAGAGCTAGAACAAAATGTGAGACATATAGTACTTCCTTTCTTACAAAGTATGTTCATAACGTTTTTTTGCCAAACATCGTGAAGTGCACTCACATAATGATGCAAGAGAAAAAAAAATGAAGAGAATTTAAAAAAAAAATATTTAATCACTAATCATAGTATCAAGAAGAATTTAAACAACATTTGACGCTTCTAACCATGTGCCTAAAAGCATAAGTTAGAAAACATCCTATTATCAAGGCTGTTGAGATTACAGGGCAAAAAGCCTGTCACCAAACTCAAAAACAACTAAATTAACTTTGAAAGAACTCTTAGACAATCTGTACCATGATCCCCAACGTATACGCTCCCCCGGAAAAATGATCATACGGATAACGAAAAGTGTTTGACATTGTTTTATGAATAACAAATTAGTTGACACATCCGTGCATTAAATTGTAAAGACACATGAATTACTCTATCTGTCATAAACAAAAGAATCCAAAACGGTATGACCTAAAATCAATTCACAAGATCTTTTAGGGATTTCATAAAGTAAAATGACTTGTAGCACTAACCAAAT
>BQNB010172680.1:0-13440 GCA_026074375.1 Tanacetum coccineum
TATAATCAAAAAATGATTGCTTTATGCGGATGCGTCTAATTGTAACAGAATTAGCGTGTCTAGGTCTTAGGTAGAAGTACCGCCTAAGTATAGGAATGATATGCCCTTCGAGATAAGACAATCATTGCACTAATAAATAAACCTGCATTTTATCAGATTATTCATGGTCGATATGTTTTCCTTACATTAGTTCTTGACCGCTTCTCTATCGTTTGTTTGTCTTCTTATGTGTGTTTATTGCTTTACTTGTCATCAAAACCTTAGGTTAGATAACTAAATCTTGTGCCAGTCTCTCAGGCTAAAACCCCCTTATCATTAGATTAGGTCTAACTTAGGTCTAGCATAAATTAGATTAATTTAGTACTAACATTGATAACTAAAATACTGATAGAATTCAGAATTAACACTCTCGCTCTTAGTGATCGACACCCTACTTACCACGAAACTCCATCTGACAGGGGACACTGCCCGTGAAAGTGTTGTTTTTAGGTATAGTCAGCATAAAATAAATAGTAAAACTTGATTCATAAAATACATGCGCACAACAACACATCAGCAAGTCTGGATCGATCTGTAAAAGATAGTTAAACTAACAAAACCTTATCCTTGTTTCTTTTTATTCGAACCCTAAACGCACTCTTTTATTCATTTTGTTTCTAAAAATCGATTTTTACGATGATCAACTTGTACAACTAACATCTATGCATCAATATAAACTCAAAAGGACAAACAAATTTTAAATTTTGAAATGTTAGGAATTCAGTTTTTAGTGAAGTGACGATCATTATCGATCTCACGAGCCTTTGTAATAGTTAGACAATTTTATGTAATAGTTAGGAAGCTAACCGGACCAAAGCATATGAAGCCCATGGCAAGCCCACAGAAAGCCCGGTTTATCCTTTGTATAAAAGCCCTCTCCACACATGGAGAGGGTGTTGGTTGAATCATTTTACACACATATTTTATGTGTTTTTCTATGTGTTTCTCCCTTCCATTTTCTCTCTCTACTTTCTCTCTCTAGTTCTGAATGTGATGAAGAGGAACAAAACCTTTTGAACTTTAATGATCTATTCTCTTTTAACGTAATTTATCCCTGTTATCCCACTTGTAATCTAAACACAACAAATAAGCAAACCCAAATAAGCTCTAAATGAGCCAAAAATAAGAAAGAAGAAAAGAGGATGAGATGAACTTGGAATATTAGATTAGAGAGAGAAAGAGTGGTGGATGGTTACACATATGTAATACACACACATATAAATAGACAAAACCCTCTCCATGTGTAGAGAGGGATCTCTTTTACCCAAGCCTTGCATCTGTTTGCTCATGGGCTTCTAAAATGGGTTGGGCTTGGCTTAAACTTGGGCTTTGAACCTATACATGGCATATTTGATTACATTCAAGCCCGTTTATACGACTAGCCTATAATTTTACAAGACCATTTGACTTTATAAGATGATAACCTTCTTGTTTGACTTAATATAATAAAGGCTAACAATCTCCCCTATGTTAAGGTCATCTTTTCTTTCAAAACTCTCATACCAAGAAAACATTCTTGTAGGAGTTTGCTTTGTTTTATCATTTCTCCCCTGATGTTGAGATATGAATTTTGACGTTTATGCTTTGCCTTGTTTTGGTCTTGTCTTGTTTGTAATGTTTTGTTCATTATTGCTTTGTGATCTTGATCTTGAGCTTTATCTTTTGACTTTGAGTTCTGGATGTTAATCTTGCATCATCTCCCTGACTTGTATCATCTTGATTTGACTTTCTTGTCATCTTGTGCTTCTTGACCAATCATGTCATACTTATTATATTTTGTTTGACATATATGATTATAAGTCTAACAATCTCCCCCAATTGACGATTCTTTATTTGATTATGAGTCTCTTTGATGGTGGGGAAGATTAGAATCAACTGTCTTGACGTTAAATGATTGACTTTGAAAGCTTGAGTATGAGCATGTGGTTTATGAATCTGACTTCTCTAGAATGAGGCTGCAACACCATCGTCTAAACCTGAAATAAGACAGTTAGCAATAAAAGATGAATATTTCTTTGTCATTCATCTTTAGTTCGGTTGCATTAACCTTCGGTTTCCAGTGCTATGTATAAATACTCATACCTGTGATCAGGTTGGATGTAAAGAATCTCCTGACAGGGTTTCCAGCTCAAAGCGTAGGAGCTTTTAAACAGATGTATTAATTTTACCTATGCTTGCTAGTTCTCATTATGGAACGTTCAAAGCAGACAACGCGGTAGAGTGAATCAGTAGTTATTCTTCTAATAAGTCGTCAATTCATTTACTGGACAAAATTGATATCCAGGTATCATAAGCTGGATTCATATAGAACTTCTTGCAAGTCACCCTAACCAAGAGCTTGTTTGATGTTTGCTCAAGCATTGGATTTCCATCTTCACAGTGAATATTAAGTATCACTCGGAGGTTCGGCAGATCTCGAGGATAATGGTAGGACTCTTTGTTACAAACTTGTGAATTTATGGTGTTTCAATCAAGTATATTTTGGACATTGTGTCCTATTGAGCTTTAGACTTTGATCTCTTATGGCTCTAGACTCGATTTGTACACTTTAGTTTTAGTAATAAGAGGCTGAGCGATGCCACCTTATTCATTATTAACAATCTCGAGTGAGTGTCATTAGATAACGTATGTATCTCCTTGGAAAATGAGACAAGTTTCTTTTGAGAGAACCCCGATTGGCTGGGAAAAGGTTTGCATGTGCATCACTGGTCCATGTCGACTTTCTTCAATATCAAAATCATCATTGTGATTTGATGATTTATATAAATGACCCAGATTTCTGCTAAGTTGTTTGAGGGTGTTTGTTTTACCCTTTATCCATACATTTCTTTTTCATTCTTCAACCCCTTCAATGCTTACTAAGACGTCATTACTAACACCTTGTTGCGATTGTTCCAGTGTTAGCTCAATCTTAGTCGGCATTTTTCCCTTTTACTCATTCATCTCCAATCATACCAAGGACTGCTATTTCTAACTACGGGATGTCCTTGGGTAGATCCCTCCGGTTCTGGTTGGATCGTAGGACTTATTCCTAACCTAACCACCTTATGACTTCAGAATCGTCGTGAACTTAATAGGTTGTCGGATATGAGATCGAACCATAAAACCATTTGTCATGACATTGTTTTTTCATTTACCTCCCCCTAACATGTGCTCGAGATTCGAATTTGTTTAGCACATGAAGTAAGAGTTGCACTTAGTGTCTTAAAGATCAATTCTTCTATATATATTTTAATTACAATTTTCTCCCCTTATTTTAAATATAAAATCACTTAGTATTTGAAATACCATTTGATTAAAATGTAACATGAAAAAATTCCATGGGGAGAAAAAATTAATACACGATAATTGCATGATTCAATTTCAGAGTGTCCCCTTCACTGTATATGAGGATACCAAATTTATTAAAAAACTAGACATTGGAATGAAAAATTAATATGACACCACAAAATGTTGAAGACGGAGTGAGATGCCTTAGTGAACAATGTATATTATTAATTGACATTAAGTTTCCACATTTTAATTTCACAAAATGTGTTTGAATACATAAAATTGACATTTATGAAATGTACCCAACACATTAAAAGGCTTTTTGGGTGCTTTAAATAAGCTCCTCCTCAGAAATTGGGATCACATATAATGAATTGTTACGTTACTACAATTCTTTAAAACTTTATTCGAGGAAAGGGAGTGTTGAAACACAATTTTACAAACACCACATTTTACTGGAAGATACCACAACTTTATATTGTGGACAAGTTGAATTGAAAATTTTGTTCAACGATTTTTAAAAACACATGATAGGCGAACTTCTATTCTATTTTTAGAGTAAGGCACTGAGCGTACTACTTCCCCATAACTTTTGTGGACCGAGTTATGCACTTAAAATGTACATAAGTCATTTAAGAAAATTTTAGAAATGGTCATGTTTTGAAAGGCGTTTGAAACTCTTGCTCGAACTTCATTTACCACGCCCGTGTCGAGTAATCATCATGTCTGGTACGTAAATGTTATCGATTCGTGAGAATCGTCGGGAAGATTTTTTTTTGGTGTTTTTGAAATTTTTTCTGATTTTATTTTTTGTTTTTCTAGGTTTATTTTGTTTCTATTTTCTTTTTGATGGTTTAATATATTTGTATTTTCTTTTTCAAATTTTTTATAAATCAAAAATAAAGTGTGATAAAAATATTTACAAATCGAAGTTTTCCATTAGCAGTGACAGTTGTAGACTAGCTTGAATTGGATGAAGTTGAATCGTTGTTTAGTTGAACTTTTGGATTGTTTTATTTGATGCATCCCTAGTAGTACAGCAGAAGACTTTAAAACAACTTGATTTTCTCCATTGAAATATTCATCGAACAAAGGACCGAATAGCAAATCCAGCTCATTTGACGTTGTTACTGTCTCAGCTGCTTGATGAACTTCTGTTGAGATTGTGGTACGACGTTTGAACCTTATCACACTTGTAATCCAAACACAACAAATAAGCAAACCCAAATAAGCTCTAAATGAGCCGAAAATAAGAAAGAAGAAAAGATGATGAGATGAACTTGAAATATTAGATTAGAGAGAGAAAGAGTGGTGGATGGTTACACACTTGTAATACACACACATATGAATGACCAACAACCCTCTCCATGTGTGGAGAGGGGTCCTTTTATACCCAAGCCTTCTAGTTGGCTCATGGGCTTTCTAAATGGGTCAGGCTTGGCTTAACTTGGGCTTTGAACCCTATACATGGATAATATTTGATTACATTCCAAGCCCGTTTATACCCGACTAGCCTATTACTTTACAAGACCCAATTTGACTTTATAAGACCGATAACATTCTTGTTTGACTTAATATAATTAAGGCTAACAATCCTAATGATTCAAAATCGGATAAGGATAATGATGATGATAAAGTCGATATTGAACACTCTTCGGGGGATTTCTCTATCAAACCGTTACCTGATGTAATAAATACCGATGTTGGTGCCTATGCACATGGGTCAAATAAGCTTTTGGAAACAAGTCATGATACATCTAATAAATTTTTCAAAACTGAAACTTTTATCAAGGGACTAAATTTTAATATCATGACTTGGAATCATCTTAACAAAGGGATGTCATTCAAGAATTTGTATGTGCCATTTGGCATCCCGTTCGACCCCAAATTGTTTTATAAGGATGGGATTAAATTGGGGCAAGTCTAACTTAAAGACTTTTCTGTAAACAAAAGTGCTTGCCGGGAGACAACCCGAAATGTATTTTCAATTTTTATCGAGTCTGTCTTCCCAGACTGTCTATACGGCGTATCCAAACCCCATGGATACGGCGTATTGATTATCTGGACGTTATCCAGTCTTTATTTTCAGCACAGTCTATACGACGTATTCATTAAATGAATACAGCGTATACATGTATCAATACGGCGTATCCTGGGGAATGGATACGGCGTATTGACTTCCTGTACAGTTTTAGGTATTTATTTCGAGTCTAACCAAACGAATACACGGAGATAGAATTGCATTTGTTTTCTGAGAATTTACACAGGACCTCGTGAAAGAAAAATCGACGATGTTGGTGATGTATTTACAAATCTGGAAATCTTAAAGTGTTGGAGTCTTGAAACCTCAAGACGGCTGTTCAACACACAACCTTGCTCACAAACCTACATGGAGAATCTACCGAGCAAATATCAGGGGAGTTTCTCATTCTCATTCTTTTTAATTCCTGTATTTAATGTTTTATCTATACAACGAGGACGTTGTATAATTCAAGTGGGGGGATGGAATTAGAATGTTTAATTGTCCTAATTTTCACATTAAAATGCTTAAATTATGCTTAAATTTAAAAAAAATCAAGCATACTTTTGTAAAATTACATGTTACATAACCCGCACACAATAACCCTTGTTAGATATTATGAGGATTTAACCTATCCGTTTCCAAATGTTTACCCAAATTCCATAAAATATGAGTGTGCCGGTGATGTTGTAGACTTTAAAACTTGGCTTGGTATATCTATTCGAGACCACAATAATGAGTATTATGGATTTAATTGGAGTAACTTGTTTAAATTGGTAAATTTTAGGATTACACCCAAATCGCCTTTACATGTTGCTTATTAACTAACTACACCGGTTAGTTAACCTCCAGTTTAAACCCTTTTCTACTCTCATCTTTAGAGTGAAGATCCACTAGAAAAACTGGTAGAGCCAATCCTTTAGGAATTACACCAACTATTTGTTTCGTTACACCCTTACACCTTAACCTACCCTGTTAGATTAAGTTTAATTTACAGTTGCTAGTTGCTTAAAGTGTAAAGTTTGTATTTCCCGAGTCTTGTGTCATTTTCTATCTTTGGTGCGGTTGGAAATTTGCACATTGCAAATGAGAATGTATATTAGTAGTCAAAACTCATGTGATTTTACTACCATCACAATTAATGGTGAGTCCGAAGAATGAAGAAATATCAAAGAAATTCTCCGGAATTATTATGATCATGAAGATGGTGAAACTACACCGAGATTTGAAGCATAGGTAAAAGAGAGAGAGAGAGAGAAAAGATAAAAATCGCAACAAAAAAAGAGAAGGAAAGTTTGAAGATAATCGTTTCGCAACTACCAAAGGAATCATTTGAAGGATCGATTATTCGTTGATACTTCTAAAAAAATTAACGATGTAGAGTATTGTATAAAGTGGAAGATGTCGCCACTTGCCTTGTAAAGTATGTAAAGTTTTGGGATGATTGGGAATTTGACCGTTACAGGAACGCCAACTTAGGTTGTTGTTTTTGATCGATGATCAAGACGTTGTAAATAGTCGTGTCTTTATCATGGTAACGATCGGGAAAAGTGTCTAGCAACTTGTTCTTTAGTCTTAATCTATTTGTTTCTTGATTTTTATTTAACAACAATTTACTTCCCTCTCACCTAATGATTAACCATGGGTTTTACGCAAATGAGGATGTGATCGAGCGTGCATGTAGTATGACTGTCGTTACGGCAGTATGAAGTCTCAGTTGCCTTGTTGGTTTATTACTATGGGGAATGTTAGAAGGTTCTACTCTATATCATTCTTTCATCCTAACCTGGTTAACTTCGAATGGGATGTGATTGAACAACATGTCTTTTCTATGTTTGGCGATGTATGTGTGCTTCAGCTGCCCTGTTGGAGTGGTACTTCTGGTGAAAGATTGTAGAATGATCAAACCGTAAGCCTTTTCATACAAAAACCCATATAACTGTATAAACTGTTACTCCTTGGCTTTAGTGGTGGAGATGTGTATCCTTGTCAAGCTTATGATAGAATCTCGTCACGACGAGCAATGAGCGAATTAGGTGTTGTTACCACATAGATTAGTTGAGTGATTGGTGTTTTCATCTTTCTTTTAGCGAGGGTGTTTGGTTGTGTACTTGTATTAGATCGAATAAATGCTTTAACGGTAAAAACTATCCTTAGGCTAACATTTTACTTTATAAACTTCTAAAGGCTACTTGAGGACAAGTAGGATTCAAGTGGGGGGATATTTGATGACATCAAATAATGTCTATTTTATAGCATCATTTATCCCATGTTATTAACCCATTTTGTATAATTATTGCAAAGAATTGTTACTTAATCGTTTGTATTTGAGAATTGCAGTAATTATGGAGTACTTGGTAAAGTTATGCTAAAAGGCATGCATTTTGGAGCATAAACGAAGAGTTCGAGAAAGTCTACTAATCTGACAGCCAATACGCCGTATTATTCTAGACCTATACGACGTATCCAAGACATTGAAGAACTCAAGACCATTGCCTGACTTCGAAGAATATGCCGTATTCACATCTGTATTTACGTCGTATATTATACTTTGATCAAATATCAAGAAAAGCACACTTTCAGCCAATACTCCGTACCCAAGAAGCTCAATACGCCGTACCCATGATATACAATACACCGTACCGGAGTAGCTCAATACGCCGTACCCAAAGAGCCAATACGCCGTACCCAAGGACCCCAATACACCGTACCGGAGGAGCTCAATACGCCGTACCGAATAGGTCTGATACGCCGTATCCAGGAGGTCCGATACGCCGTATCCAATTTCCTGCGCAAGAATTTTGGAATATTTTATTCTTGGAGCCCACGCCAAGCAACCTCGATACGTCGTATTGAGATCCAATACGCCGTATCGAACCGACTTCCAGACCACTATATATATAGACGACCCTAAACTCAGTTTTAGGCATGCAAGTGAATCCCTAAACCACCAAGTCGACCAAGAGACGAATAAAGGAGCCTAGAAGGTCAGAAAAGAGCCTCAAGATCATAGGAAAACTCTTGTAATCTTCGCGCAACCGAATACGCGTTCAATTAAGGTTTCTTTATTTTAATCATTCATATATCAAACCGTGTGTATTTTTACAATGACTATCGGCTGATACCTTTATGTATCAGCCATGTTTATGAAGATTTAATGTTTGGTTTGTTTATCTCGATTGACTTAATTTATCGTTGATTGTTTAATTATGTTTATCATCTTATACTTGTTTACGTGCTTATATATGTGACCTATCATTCAACTGGGTCTAGTCCTACATATTTAATGCGTTGCAACTTCGGTGTTGTGTGGGCGTAGGCTAAGAGTCCGGGATAGCTCTCCATATCTGCAAGTAAGTGGGTAAAGTCCCAAATGGGCTAGGGTTTAATAAGATCACATTATTAATCACCTAAGGTAAATTATAATCAACAAAAGGATGCTTTATGCGGATGCGTTAATTGTGACAGGATTAATCGTGTCTAGATCTTAGGATGAAGTCCCGCCTAAGTCTTAAGAATGATACACCACTTCGAGATAAGATATCATTGCACTAATAAACAAACCTGCGTTTTATTGGATTATTCATGGTTGATACGTTTTCTTTACATTAGTTCTTGACCGCTTCTCTATCGTTTGTTTGTCTTCTTGTGTGTGTTTATTGCTTTACTTGTCATCAAAACCTTAGGTTAGATACACAAAACCGTGCCAGTCTCTCAGGCTGAAACCCCCTTTATCATTAGTTTAGGTTTAACTTAGGTAAATTAGATTAATTTAGTACTAACATAGATAACTAAAATACTGATAGAATTAGGAATTAACGCTCTCGCTCTTAGTGATCGATACCTTACTTACCAACGAAACTATAATTGACCGGGTACACTGCCCGTTAAAGTGTTATTTTTAGGTATAGTCGGCATAAAATAAATAGTAAAACTTGATACATAAAATAACACCTACACAACGACACATCAATGTTTCTCAACTATCACGACCACAATATCAAAACTAACAAAACCTTATCCTTGTTTCTTTTTATTCGAACCCTAAACGCGCCCTTTTATTCATTTTGTTTCCAAAAATCAATTTTTACGACGATCAACTTGTATAACTAACATCTATGCATCAATATAAACTCAAAAGGACAAACAAAATTTAAATTTGGAAATGTTAGGAATTCAGTTTTTAGTGAAGTGACGATCATTATCGATCTCACGAGCCTTTGTAATAGTTAGACAATTTTATGTAATAGTTAGGAAGCTAACCGGGCCAAAGCATAGAAAGCCCAGTTTATCATTTGTATAAAAGCCCTCTCCACACATGGAGAGGGTGTTGGTTGAATCATTTTACACACACATTTTGTGTGTTTTTCTATGTGTTTCTCCCTTTCATTTTCTCTCTCTAGTTCATAGTTTGTGTGAATTTGGGAACCTACAATTGGTATCAAGAGCCTCGGGTGGGTTTAGTGATATAGTTGTGATCGTGGTTATTTGAGCTTCTTGATTTAGTTTATTCTATATACGCTTTTTTTTTCTTATTTCTTTCCTTTTTTGTTATTTTCGTTACATAATCATGTATAATATTTTTGGGCTCACTTTCATGTATTGGTTCATATAAGTTTGGGCTTATATTCTTAGATGGTGTTTGTTTATTAAAAGGCTCTAAATCTGAATCTGATTTGCACATCTGAATCTGATGCGCAAATGTTTGAATCTGAATGAAATGATATTGTTTGTTTTTACCTTTTTAAATGTTTGAACGATAAAAGTACATATCAGTTTATTCTTAAAATTAGTTTTATTCTTACGAAACATAAACATGTTTAAAAATTATATAGAACATTTTAGTCATAAAATTAACATAGTTGTGCAACGTGAGAATAAAATGTCTTAAAAAACAATCAAAAATTTTGTGTCGCAATTTATTCTCGCAAAGTAGTCATGTATTGTACTCACATGTGGTTAAATATCTTCATCATTTTGCAAATTGTTACTATCATTAACTTTACAATCATAAGATTGTGAAAAATAAAAGTTCATAATATATATTTAACATTGTCAATTAACAATTAAAATACCTTTTAGTGAAAAGTTCTCACGTGCAAATTACACGGGCCACAATTTAATTTTACAAACTAGTTATATATTACTACTGTTTGAAAAACTTTTAAATGTTTAAGCATCGTCATCATTAGTATTTTAAACATTATTTATTCAAAAAATAATAATTTTTTTAACATAGTATCAATATTAAAAGAATAGTAAAAAAATATCTCACAAAACAAAGAAAGAAAAAACAAAACAAAAAACAAAAGTAAAGAGTAAAGAGGCATCAAGACCTATCATCCACATCTAGTTGGTTAGGATGTTGCAACCTCTGACCGCGTCTAAATGAATCAGATTAAGAGGCTGTTAAGAGGCTCTTTTTGAAAAACAAACACCACCTTACACAGATTCTAAAATTTTTACTTCATTATTTGGTCAGTGTGCATTTTATATCCACAAAATAGATCTTGACACACTTGTGCTTTCAAAATGCTCACGTTCATTTTTTTTTTAAAGCTTAAAAAGTCACTGCTCATATTCTAGCAGCTTATTGTGAAAACCTTTCGTAGCTTATTCAAAAAGTAACAAGCTTTTGTGTTTTAAAATACAAGTCGTTTATTGATCTAGTTTTTAGTAGTCTTTTTTAGTTCTTTAAGAGCTTAGTCAAGCTTATTTTACAAGCTTATTTCAAGCTTTTTGTGGCATCTTTATTTCAAGCTTATTCTTGTGGTAAAACAGCTTGTTTAAGAGCTTATTCAAGCTTATTTTAGGTGACTTATTGTTTTGTTTGTACACGGTTTGAAAAACAACAAGGAAACAAAGATCCACATTTTTAGCTTCGAAGGACGTTGTGTTTTTTGTTGGTTTCTGTTAAAGACAAGAAGCAAGGACATCGTACGTTTTTGTTGGATAGTGAAGGCGAGTAAACAATCTTTGTATAAGGCGAGTTAACATTTTCACTTGAACTCGAGTTAACAACGTTTAGTGCGAGGCGAACTAACAGTTTAGTGCGAGGCGAACTAACAGTTTTAGTGCAAAGCGATTAAGCACTTTCATAGTGAGAGGCGATTTAACACTTTACATAGAAAGCGAGTTAAACATTTTCATAGCGAGAGGCGATTAAACATGTCAACAGGAGGCGATTAAGCACGGTTTTAAGTCGTTTTGGATTTTTCGGTTTCGTGTGACGGTTCATTACGGGACTTATAACCTATATCATTGTGATCGTGATCCTTTTTCGATCAACGTGTTATATTTACTTTTCACCGACGATAACCGTACAAGTTCGTGAGCAAAGAAATAGTATCGTTATTTATATGAAAAATTGAAACGGGGAAGATTACTTTTAGGAGGGAGAATTTGTTTTTATTAACTAAAATTCGTTTCTTACACATGCAGTCCCTGGTTTCCAAAATCATTTCAAAGCTAGTCCTTTGTTAGTTTATCAACCTTCAAAGTTGAAATAGCTTTACACCGTTAGTCCTTAATAGCTATAATTCAACCCGTTAGTCTCCAAAGTGAATCGTTTTTGAACCATTAGTCCTTACAACTTTAATTAACAACCATTAAGCATTTAACTTGGATTTTAATTACACCGTTAGTCCTTGTTTATGTTTTAATCAACCGTTAATCATTTTACGTTGCAAGTGTGGTAACCGTTATTATTCATCAACAAAAGCTTAAATTTTTCTACAACAACAACGATTTCAACAACAATTAATCGTTGTTTCACGGTTTCTTCTTGATTTTGTAAAATTTTGTGAAAGATTTAATTCTTTTCTCGGTTTTAATCATAGATTTGTAAAATCCCGTGAACGTTAATTGTTTCGTCAAAACCATAACAAAATCACTTAATCTACTTAAGATCCTTAAATTTCACACATCGAGTTTCAATGGAACCTTTGAATTCAAATTCTAAAGAGAGAGAGATGCATCAGTTGCAACAAATGCAAGACAAAGCAAAGGACAGTTGCATGATATCATTTCGACTACTTCATTCACACCTCAAGGCTTTTTTAAACAACGACTTAAAAGGAACTTCCATCGAGGGAGGATTCGAATGGGCATTTGCAACACTCTTTGAGCAAGATGTTCAGACTTTCACAAAAACAATGTTCGTAAACTTGGATCAACTAGAAAAACAACTTGACAAAGAAGAATTTTAAGAAACTGGATCCATGGATGCTTTAGAGTACTCAAGAAACAGTTTCAGCGGTTCATCAATTTCCGATACTATTTCCTCTATTCACGGTTCTCGTTCGATACTGATGAAGGTCTCATGATACGCAAGTACTTTATTGCATATACAAAGAGCGATGTTCCATTATTCCAAGATAAACTGATCCAGCACATGGAATCTCTTCGGGAGTCAATTTAGGAAAGAGCAAAGCATAAACGAGAGTATGACAAAAGGATGAATGACAGAATGATGCAGTCAAAAGAGGGAAATGTTGATTCGAGTAAAGCATTAGATGCTGGTTTGGTTGTTACGGAAAGCAATGAGACAGAATCAGAAAGGCATGTTTTAAGCAGCAGATCCGGGAATGATACACATACTGATGATGCAGATATCAACTCCGTGAATGATAAACAGCCAATGGCTGAGGTACAACTGTCTGCTGAACATAATATACTTGCTAATGAACAACAGCATTCTGAGCAATCTGAATCCATTTATGACACATATTTGTTGGAAAAGGTTGATAGAAATACCACTCCTGAATCAACAGATATGAGTCATAGGGGAGGAGAGATTGACCAGAATGCTAAAAAATGTCAAGTTTCATGTCCTTTACCTGATCCATCATTTGATAACATAACAACTAAATTTTTAAATCAATTTCTCGAATCTGAAAATATTTCTCTCAAAAAGACCGTTGCCCAACTTCAAAAAGACTTTTCAAGAATGGAAACACATTTTGTTAACATGGAACTTAAATATCAAAATCAAGCTTTAAAAGACGGGCAACATGGTCAAATTTTGAATGAAACGATCAATATCGAATTGGAACATAGTGTGGCTAAATTACTAGCAGAGAATGAGATGTTGCATAAAGAAAATGAGCATT
>BQNB010172681.1:0-13440 GCA_026074375.1 Tanacetum coccineum
AGACACAATAGAAATGTAAAATTGTATCCAAACACATGTCAAAATCTTTTATGGATACTAAGATGTCCGATAAGAAAACATAAACTTTTACTTTAAGTATTGCTTAATGCAAAAATATTACGTTAGATACTAAGATGTCTGATAAGAAAATTAATGACGCGCAAAATGTGTCTCATTCAATAATTCATACACATATAACGATTTATAAAGTAATCATTTTAATTAGTCTTTATGACTATAAGCTTAAAGGATATGATTGCCAAGCTGCTTATTTTTTAGATCTTGACATAAACATATATGTTTGTCATAAACATTGCCTAGCTACATGCATACCTAAATTTGTACATTTAAGAATTCAAAACATGCTTACTCATCAATAATAAGTTTTCTAAACAACCTAGCTAGGGATGAAACAAGTATGAAAACATAGATAAACTCTAATGTTCATGACCATAAACCGTAGTTGAAGAAACAAATTGTTTGTTACTAATATAATGCAGTTTAGGTGAACTATATGTGTCTAGAATAGTATAATGTTTTCAGCCAATTTACTTCTTGCAAGTTAATAAAATTTGTTTGAAGTAATTGGCAGAAAATCATATTAACTCTAGCCTTTTTGCTCATTTTACTTTTTAATTTGACATAGGTCCATTCTATGCTCTATACTCCCAAATATTTTCTACAATCACGCGTGATGTATCATCTGAATTACAACACCAAGGATTTTGCGAGTTTTATTTCTCTTCCGAAACCGACTGAGCTACGTGCAATCAAAAGTCTTGAACCGCATCTTTCAACGGATTTCGCATATCATTCGAGCTAATCTTAAAAGGAACTACACTTTGATAGTTTGATGACTTGAAGAATAGCAGTTAAGGAACTACACTTTTTTGTACTTGAAGCTAAAGACAGCTACTTAACATAAGCCCAATAATCTTTTAAAAAACATAAGTAAACTTACTTCTCAATTGAAATGAACTAAACCTTTTGAAAACTAAAAGCATCACTTTCTGTGCATGATAAGTAAATGCTTACCCATTTTCTCTTATAAAAATCACAGGTTCTTATAACAAAGGTTAAACATTTGCGATCTTTCTTTTTTAAAGCAATAACAACATCTAATTTTACGTTATCAAAACTGTCCCCTTCATGATTCATGCTCCAAACACATTTTATCTTAACATTTTATCACACATAGCTTGAAGTTAAAAGTTAATGGTTACTAATATATTATAGTGTATGTGGGTCATATATGTTGAGTATAGTATTATGTTCTCGGAATTTAACTACGAGAAAGCCATGCGGGAGTTTGAAGTACAATCTTTATGATAATTTGGAAATGACCAATTATTTTAGAAGTCTCATTTCTTAATTGGAAAAAACTAGTTACACATTGACGAATGATTTTTTAAGTATTAACCACAACTTTCATACATGAGTTGTCCTTAAACCTTCTCAGAAAACATAAACTATCAAGTACTGCTTAATGCAAAAAATTTACGGTAAGATACTAAGATGTCTGATAAGAAAAATAATGACTGCAAAATAAACCTATATGTAGTCTAACTCAACAACCAAAATGTGTCTCATGCAATAATTCATACACATATCGAAACGATTTAAAAAGTAAACATTTTAATTGCTCTTTACGGTTATAAGCTTGAAGGTTTGGCGGCAAGCTGCGTATTTTTAGATCTTGACATAAGCATATATGTTTTTCATAAACTAGTTTAGCTACATGCATACCTAAATAAATTTTCAAGACCCAAAAATGTAATCGCACACTGGTTGAAGAAACAGATTGTTACTAATATATTGTAGTTTAAATACGTTACATGTGTTTAGAATAGTATATTGTTTTTAGCCAATTTACTTCTTGCAAGTTCAAAAAAAATTTGCAGGCGGTGAGTTGGCTGAAAATTCATATTAATTCTAGCCTTTTTGCTCATTTTAATCTTTAATTTGACATAGGTCCATACTAAACTATGCTCTATACTCCCTAATATTTTCTACAATCACGCGCGATGTATCATGAGAATTCCTACAACACCAAGGATTTTGCTAGTTTTATTTCTCATCCGAAACCGACTGAGCTACACGATATTAAAAGTCTTGAACCGGTTAAATAATGAAACCCTGTGGGAAATACTTTAGTATTCATCACTATTTATAGATTACAGATGTAGCATAAACATAACCCTAATGAACCCTAAGCCCACATACCGGGCTTGGTTCGACTAACTTAATCCATCCGGATTTCGCATATCTTTCGAGCTAATATTAAGAGGAACTACACTATGATAGTTTGATGACTTGAAGAATAACAGTTAAGGAACTACACTTTTTTTGACTTGAAGCTAAAGATGACTAACTGAAGTCAGAAAGATGGAAGAGCAACTTTACAATCTGACTGTAAAGGGAAATGATCTTAAAAACCTACGTTAGAAGATTCTAAGAATTAGCAGTCTTATGCCCAAACATGATACCGAACACCGAGAAACTCCTGGAAGCTTTCATCAGAGGATTACCTCGAAGTGTTGAAGGAAATGTTACCGCCTCTAAACCTCAAACTTTAGAGGAAGCCATTAACATAGCCCAGAGGTTAATGGATCAAGTAACAAAACACACTCCGGTGCAAGTATCAAGTGATCACAAACGAAAGTTTGACGATAGAAGAACTTTCAACAACAACAACTACCGCAACAATAATAACAACAACTACCGTAACATGTCAACACCTACAACGCTATCATATATTCACCTACCCCACATGAAAAAGAAGGCTCAAAGAAGCTGTTAGAGCTTATGCTGTCACTCCAGCTAAAAATAATAGGTATGCCGAAAACCTCCCATTATGTAGAAAATGTGATCTACATCACACAGTACCTTGTACTGTTAAGTGTAATACTTGCAACAAGGTGGGCCATTTGACCAAGAACTGCTGAAACAAGAGGCCAGCCACTGGAAGTAATCAGCTACCAGTGACAGTTATTTGTCATGCCTGTGGAGAGAAAGGGAATTATACAAATCAGTGCCGAAAGACCAACATCAATGCCCAAGGAAGAGCCTACATGCTATAGGATAGAAATGCTCATTAAGACCCGAACGTAGTCACGGGTATGTTTCTCCTAAACCAACATCTAGCTAGAGTATTATTTGATTCTGGAGCCGATAAAAGCTTCGTATCCATATCTCTTGCCTCTATTGTAAATATTCCACCCATAACAATAGATACCTTTTACAATATCGAAATGGCTGACGGAAACCTAGTAAGCACAAACACCGTTATTCAGGGTGCAACTCTGATCTTGTTAAACCAACCTTTCAAAATTGATCTTATGCCAATCAAACTCGGTAGTTTCGACGTCGTCATTGGTATGGATTGGTTGTCCAAGTATCATGCCAAGATTCTCTGTGGACAATACTTATTTGTTAAGAGTCTTTTCAATTCAGTCCAAGTGATCTGATTGGCTTGATCTACTCCAATAGGTTGGGCATATGCATTCCACCAGGATAGGGCGTCATCAGTCAGGGTACCAGTAGCAAATGTTACTTTGTTTTCCTTGGTATATTTGCTACAAGAAAATACTGATTCGGTCCGTTCAAACCAGCGGATGATGCCAACTGCTCCTTCCGTACCATTGAAGTAGAAAGGTTGACAGCTAATAAACTCTTTATAGTTTCCCGTTTTTGCTACAGGAGTTCCAGTAGGTTCGGTGTTCCTGTTGGGATTACTAGTACTTGCCATTGTTGCAACTTGTGCTTCTAGAGCTGCGGTGACATTGTTAGCAACTAGTTTTCTGATGGCACCTTGAGTCATAGCTGGTGCTTCAAATTTTGACGTCCTTATGGGAGGCATTCTATCAACATAAGACACACAAAATAAGAATAATATCACAAGTCTTAAAATGCATTGCTTAAAAATGCAATGCTTATTTTTGAACTTTAAGCATTTTTAACAATAGTGATATTGAAATCATAGGTAATTCAAATCAAATAAGTATCTACGATTTATTTAGAAGTCATGGTATGATTTATAATGATGAGGACGGAAATGATGATTTAGGAGAGATAAATCGGTATTATGAAACAACAAGGTATATAACGGGATTATCATTGTATTATATCATGAACAACTTGCCTTTGTACTGTACATAGTCAAGATTTGACAAGTGTTTTTATTTATACCACTCATCACGTGGCTAGGTTTTAACATAAGCTATAACTAGGATCTAATCTAATAGTCCAATGGTCATTTCTGGTTGTTCTTGAGCTCATAGATTGCATTCAGAAGACTTTCCTTATCTGCTTGGTGACGAATCTGGATGTCGTTGATAATGTGTTCGAGTTCAGTAATCCTGAATCGAGCTAGAGAAATCTTGTGGTTACTTCTCATTTACTTTCTTTGAAGTTTAGTAATTTGAGCACGAGCTTCTTGGAGTTTAGCTTCCAGAGTGTCAAAATCTTGTTGTATGATCACCTGACCTTTTCCAAGACCTTCTATTTTGTCTTCTATGTGCTCAATGCGGTCGAGAGAGAGTTCATCTAGGTGATTCAGGATTTCCTCAATTTGCTCCTCGTGACGTTCCACACTTGTCTTACGAGAGCTTTCTCCCATCTCAAATTCTTGAGGTAGGGCAGAAGTAGAGGAGGATGATCGGTTATGTTTCTTAGGTGACAATAATCCCTCAGGAAGAAAGAATTCTTGAGGATTAAACATTGGAGATGAAGGCACAATAGTTGGAGGTGGGATAGGTGATTCTTTAGCATAAAATGCTTGCAAAACCTTCATGTAGGGGTCATCATGAAAAAGCGAAAGAGTTGGTGAAGCTATTGGAACTACGCCAAATGAGTTAGAAGAGCTAGAATAAGTTTTTCCCGGTGAAGCTGGGACATAGTCCGGAGAAGCCGGGATAAAGTCTGGAAAGTTAGAGGAAAAAGCATCCTCAATACCGGAAGTAAGATGGTTGGGAGACGACATCACTCTGTTAACAACCCAGCGGTAAATAACATAAGTTATTTATATAATAGTATAATAGTTATGTATCTTTACAAATATAGCAGCGGAAGCTAATCTAGGGTATTATTTCATAGTACAACAGTCATAATCATACAAAACGAATCGTAAAGAGTCGTTTTTGGAAAATTTAATTATCATTCATTTATTCATCAGAGTTTTTACAAAAGAGAGGTCCCAACATCTAAAAACATAAAAGTTTGAATGATAACAGTTTAGCCATCTTCAAGTCCGTGCCATTCCTTGCTATAAGATGCTCAGTTACCTGAGATAAACATGCTAAAAAGTCAACACAATGGTTGAGTGAAATTCATAGGTTTATAATAAATAGTTTGAATACAAGTTCAATAGTGGGTTACGTTGTTATACACCCATATGTGTAATAATTGCAACACATACAATTATTATGAAAAACAGTATTATTGCCCTAAGCTCATGACACCGAAGCCTTAGGTTAATCAATAACCACAAATAATTGCCCCAACGGGTGTCTTTGCCAAACACCCGCATAGTTATTCAAATGATGTGCTATTGGTTACCGAAAGTATAGGTACACCAACGAGGAGTCCAATCCCAAATAAATCTATTCACAACATTCGCGCTTACCCCGACGAGTAATTAACGGTTCATGATAGTGGGGTCTTAATGGCAAAAATAGGGACTTAGCCAATAATGCATCAGGATAGCATACAGTTGAAAATACTTGCATTCATGGTTTAAGCATGTATCCCCCTCACGGGTTTATGAAATATTAAAGAGATTTAAAAGTGAGGCTATGAACTCACCTTAACACGGAAAATCTGATTGATGGCAAAAGTATATTAGGTGAAAGTAACGTCTTCGTCACGCAACCTGGTGTAATATGTCAAGTCTTAGTTTGATTGATTATGTTTCAAAACTTTATAAAGTTTAACGTATATCTTTGATTGATCAATTTATGGAAATATTGCATCACTGTTCGGGCTATCATAATTCAGAGGCCATGCAGTATCGTTTGAGAAGCCAGGGCACTTTAAATCGTAAACCCAACAAACTCGTCAAGACGAATACCCAAATGGAACCCCTCACATGAAACTCCCTAGTATCGTGATACGATAAGATTATAAGTTTCTTCAAAAGCTAGTCGATGATAAATTACGTTAAATATATAACGTAATTGATTTAAAATGCGTCGATCGTTGATTAATAACGACAAACGTGTCGGGTTTTAACAAAATTGAGTCGTATAATATTTATTTATATTTTTATAATTTGTATAAAAATATTATATTTTATATTTTTATGAATACAAAAATGACAGTATATACCCTTGATTTATAAACTTTTACAAGTTTAGTCCTTTATATATAAGTATATATAATTTAAACCTTTAACTTTAATTTGTATAAAAATTATTATTATTTTACTTTTTTAAGAATTACAAAAATGACCGTTTATACCCTTGTTTTATAAAACTTTTTCAAGTTTAGTCCTTTATATATATAAGTATATATAATTTAAACCTTTAACTATAAATTTTTGCAAAACAGCCCCTCATAGTTATAACTTTAGTAAAATGACATTTTCAGCCCCTTTAGTTATAAATTTTAGAAAGTTACGATATATACCTCAACCCCCTATGATGGATACTTTGCAAAACAAGTCCAAAAGACATGACAAGTATTTTTAGATTCCAAATGATATTTGCAGGTTATAGCTTATTATTATAAGCTAAAATAAGATGTTTTAACGTAACGAAAGTTTAGAAAAAAGATTCGTTAGCTAGAAAATCAAAACGAGTCATTTTTAGGGTTTTTACAAAAAACACATGGGTTTGAGGTTTCAAAGCTTCAAGCAAGAGTTCATATATGATATTAAGAGTATTATGAATAATCTAATACAGATTCTAAGCTTATTGAACAAGAACTAAGCTTACTTGAGCTAGAAATGGGTCGAAATGGGGTTTTCGGGTTCGTACGCCTAGTAACGGCTTCAAGGCTTTGTTTTTCTTGATTCTTGGCTTCTATTATGAGCTTAGGGACTTCTCTTGACCTTCCTTGATCTGAGTTAAGACTCCATTTGAGAGTGTATGAGTTTTTGAGGTGTGTTTGAATGGTTATGCATGTTTCGGCTTATATTGGGGTCAAGACCCTTGGTGCCTAAGTTTTCTTGGTATCTAAGGGTTTGATAAGTGTCCTAGCTAGCTGAGGTGAGTAAGGTATGCTAGTGTGATGAGTAAGGAAGGATAGAACTAGCCATGAAGGTGTGGAAGGGGTGTTTAGAGGCCACGGCTAAGAAAGGAGACAAGGAGGTGATGGAGGTGCTTGTGAGGTGCTTGGTTACTTGCTTGGTGATGTCATAGAGATACTTGAGGTGCTTGGTTACTAGCTTAGGTTTAAAATGGGTTAAAATGGAAAGAAAATAGTGTCGGGTTCATTTTATTTCGGGTTAGAGTTTAGGGTTTTAATTTCTAGTTAAGGTTAGGGTTTAGGATAGATTAAGGTTTAGGATTAGTGTTAGGATTAAGGTTTAGGGTTTAGGATTAGGGTTAAGGGCTTAGGATTAAGTTTTAGGGTTTAGTTTTAACGTTTAGGGTTTTAAAATGAAATTAGGGTTTTTTTTAGGGTTTCATTTAGGGGTTTAAGGGTTTTAAAACATGGAATAGGGATAAGATATTACGTGATAGATTTAAGGGTATAGGAGTCAAGCTTGAGCTTCGAATGTACCTTGTACTAAAGAGTGGTTACTAAATCTTAGAAAGAAACGATGATAAAATGAGCTTAATTAAATGTGTGCTTAATAACTTATACCTTGAGCTTTTAAAGACTTGTACATTGATTTGGAGGGAAAGTATAATTCAAATGTTGTGCATTGATACTTGTATACATGCTTTAAAGGCTTGTACATTCATTTTATATGTATACATTACATATAATTAGGGTTTTGATGTAAACGTTAACGTTTAATGCTTGTTTTGAAATAACGTCGTAAATGGTACGTTAAATTGATAATGTACTTGGTAAAATGATATTAAGATATAGACTTGACATATTAGGAGATTTACATGATGTAAACATAGATATAAATGTTATTGATTGAGGTTGCGTGGGCTCGTTTACTTTAGAGATGCAAGTTACGTTGCATAATGAGATAAAACAAAAAATTTCTCTGTAAAAAGATGGTATATATTGCATCTTATTTAATAGATGGATAATACAGTGCATCTAATTTAATAGATGGATAATTACATTGATGAAAATTGCAGGTTGTTATATTGTTATTATTAGATCTTCTTGTGTTTACACATGATCTATTGATTTTTATATTTGTACGCTCAAAATTACATTCAAGGTAGTAGACTAGGTTTTGTACTTACCTTTAAGACTTATGTTTTATATTCCTTAACAAATGAAAGATTTGAATGTGTTAACTAAAAGAAACCCAATTTAGCAAAACCAAACGAGTAAAACCAAATTCAAAAGCTTAACGTTAACGTCCACTATCTAGACTGATACAATTAGTCACTATTTTATTTATCATATACTATAAGCCAATATACGCACCCTACCTACACTCGATGCAGTTGCTTTCAGACATTTGTGGGTGAATGTATGTTATAGTAGTTGTTATGCAAGATTGAAACTTTAATCGTAATTGGATGCAACATTTGAATTTGTTACATCATAGATCGACAAGAAAACCATTTCACACACATAGATTAAAGCTATGTGTTTTTGTTAAAAAACTATACACTCTCTTTGTTATACAACAACTCTACAAATTCGGAAAGTTATTGTTAGGAAATGCGTATAAGCGAAAATAATTTATTCGCCACAAAATTTAGTCGGCGCGGGTACCCTGCTAGTCTATACTACATATAAAACGAATTAGTATCTCTCTCTTCATTAAATGCAAAAAATTAAGTAATACAAGTATTATTCCATATTGTACAATCTTTAATGCAAACAACAAAAAGTTGAAATTCAATAATACAAACATTAATGCAATATGTACAATTAACCAATGCACAAACATATATTTATTGACTGGTCAACACATTTAATGCAATTTTTAAAACACTAATTATTATTTAATTAATTTTTAAAACATCATTAAGATGAAAAGTACATGTTATTATACACATTGAACAAACTAATAAATCACACAAAGCTTTATATAATTTATATGCTAATACATGTAGTTTTGAAAGCCGGACCGAAACAACAGGTTCAACCGGGAACATGCGTGGTCACTGGTTCGGCAAGTAAATAAAAGCCGTCTGAAACGAACCGAAGAGAACCGATCTAAACCTATAAAAATGGGTAAACCGGGCATGATCGATCATCCTGCTAGTTACATATAAAACATTTTAGACCCTCTTTCTTTATTAAATGCAATTTTTTAAGTAATACAAAATGTTATGCATGATGTACAACATTTTATGCACAAAATAAAATTCTACTAAACATCTCTTTCTTCATTCAATACAAACAATTAAGTAATACAAGGATTAATGCACATTGTACAATCTATACTACATATAAAAGAGATTAGTATCTCTTTCTTCAATAATTACAAAAAATTAAGTAATACAAGTTTTTTAGTACACTCTACAACCCTTAATGCAAACAACTAAAGATATAGATTATAATATATTTCTTCATTAATGAAAAATATATTAAGTAATACAACTACTAAAACATATTGTATAACCTTTAATGCAAACAATCATTAATATTATTACATTCACTTTTTTTTATTAATGTCAAAAAATTAAGTATAACATTTAAGTAATAGCAATACAAGTTAGAAAGCTAGGTATACAACCTTTTAATGCACAAATACATTAAAACACATAATTAATTTTACTTTAAAAACACCACATGACTCAAAAGTACAATAATATTTTCACATTGTACAATATAAAAAAACTACAACCAATTAAAACATAAATCAAACATAACCAATTACATCAAGTTACTCAAACCTTAAATTGTCGTTTTTTGGAATGTCGTTGTAAGGAAAACATAAATTAAAAATATTGTTCGTTGAAAATTATGTTACAGGGTACCCGCAGCCGCAACGTGCGGGTACCCTGCTATTAATACTAATTCGGAAACACCCATTACTTAAAAGTATAACAATATTTTCACATTGTACAATATAAATAAGCTACAACCAATTAAAGCATAAATCAAACATTACCAATTACATAAAGTTACTCAAACCTTAAATTGTCGTTTTCTGAAATGTCGGTGTAAGGAAAACATTAAATTAAAAATATTGTTGACACTTGACAATATAACAATAAAATCAGATTGTCATTTTCTTCGAGTTATATTTTGTCTTTCGGCCCGGTGTCTATGGATCCTAGCCTAATTGTTTTGCTACTTGGACCATAATAAAATACTATACGTACTTTTATCATATAATGGCTAAAGAGATGAAGATTACCACATTTTCAACGTCAGGTTTGTGAGTTACTTGACAAAAGTTCAATGGATTTATGTAGATAATTAATATTAAGGATGACGCTTATGTTTTCTGGATGTAGGTACACAAATATTAGCAGGAGGTGAACGTTGCATGGAATAATGTGACGTCACTAATTAATGGTCGGACTTTAAAAGGTACAACTTTTGGTGACGTGATTTGATCTATTTATCTCTAGCAATGTTGTAATGTATAAAAGAAATGGGTCAGAATGGACCCAAAGTCACTCAAAGTGTATTTTTAATGGGCAAACCTCTTAATATCATTTTTGCTTATAAAATACTATAGTTTTCTAATTACCGTCACTATTAAATAAAATAATTAGTAGATTAAGCGCTCCGGCTCAACCGAACCCACACCCAAAAGGATCTGTTTCCGTAAACCGTTTATTTCAATGGCTCCAAACAATTTACTACGTCAAAATAGTGCAAGTTAAATTTATCTTTGATGATGTTCAATGGCACCCAGGTTTTGCCAGACAAAGAACCAGTTGTAAGTGACACTGAGAACCAGAATGATATATCGGATCATGAAGAGGGCATTAGATGACGATTAGTTATTTGCTCTCGAAAGGTTAGTATATGTTCAAAACTTGATGTGTAGTTTTTGTTAAAGATAATTGGGGATATAATTATTTTTGCCCCTTTCTCGGAAGTTTAGTGTTTGTTATAAAGTTTAATCCAGTCATCGTTCTCTTATAGAACATCTCGGCTGGTATAAACTATAAAGTCATTCGATAATCCCTTCCGTAGAAACGTATTTTGTAACGGACAACAAGTATAGTAGTAGCTGAGTTTGCTAATTACTCTAATTTTTTAGTTAATATAAAAAATCAATAATCATATGATGAAATAGCATGAGATAATTTGTGACTTATTTGCAGGTCCATAGTTTGGGCTTGATTTGGAGTGACATATATGTGTTATCTTATGCCCGAAGTTTATCGTATGCTTTTTGAAGTATTTACCAAAGACCTAAGAGAACCTACGAGACACAGTTGATACGTGAGCAGATGCCTCAAAGAATTAGCTCGATTGATCAAATTCCACATATTTTCCATCCTTACATTACAAGTATAAAGAATGTCAAAGGTGATGAAAATTGTGGATTTCAGTTAGTTGTCGTCGGTCTTGGTCTTGGCAAAATATGTCGTCCGGATTTGAATACGTTATTATAAAACATAATTATAAATCAAAACTAAGAACTATAATTAAAACAAAAAACAAAAATTAAACCATTTGTTTTTTATAAATAAAATATATTATTGTAAATTTATAAAAAAAAACCCGTGCGTGCGCGGGTATTATAACTAGTATATTTTCATTTGTTTATATCTTAATTCTTTTTTTATGAGATCTTCAAATCATGAGTGCCAGAACATCAAGAAAAAAAGTAAACATATTGAGATTTTAAACTAGTGCCAAAACAAGTATGAGAGAATATAGAAATACTTTACCCAAACAATGGAACATGTAATTTATTAAGCCGTATACCGATTTCAACTTGAATGATTTTCAATATGTATATGATAAAGGAGTGCGTAGCTGCTTATTTTTAGATTCTGACAAAAGTTCATATCAAATAAGCATTTTTGTCATAAACTTTGCTTGGCTACATGCAAACCTGAATATATGCATCCATAATTCACAAATTGAGCATTCAAAAAATGCTTCGTGATCGGCATAATACGTTTCTAAACAACCTAGGGCCAAATCAAATATCAAAATACCTATTCTATGTCCTCTATGCGAGACGGGTGTTGAATCTTCGAAACATTTGTTCTTTAATTGTAGTGTTGTTAGAGCTATTTTTCGGAGGGTTTGTATTTGGTGGGATGTGAGTTACATGGAGCTTGATTCTTTTGATGAGTGGATTTCTTGGATAACTAATTTACGGCTGCCTTCTAAGCATAAAAGATTATTAGAAGGGGTGTGTTATGGTCTATGGTGGTTCATTTGGGCTTTTCGGAATAAGAAGATTTTTGGCGTTGTTCCTTCTTCCAAGGCGAATATTTTTGATGATCTAGTGCTCTCGTCTTTCTTTTGGTGTCGTTATAGATGTAAAGCTACGTTTAGTTGGGTGGATTGGTTAAAAAATCCTCACCTTGTGTCCTTGTAATGTTCTAGCTTCTTGCTAGTGTTTTCTTTTAATAAAATTCGCCGTTCAAAAAAAAATAAATGGGTCAATTAGATAAAAAAATACACTAGATATTATGTAATCAGAAAACTAATTAAAATTAGCCAAAACACATACCTATGCAATATTTTATCAGCATCTGAGTCGCCATACACCTGAAAAAGCAAATAATATCAACTTAAATGTAAGAAAGCATTTAAGTGATGTATCTTGTACAGATACTAATATACGTACCTTAGATAGCCTAAGAGAAAACAAATAATTAACACCTGGAAAAAACATGTCCACCGCCAGTGGGTTAGAGAATTCTCAGGCTTCGGAGTTTCTTCTTCGTCATACTTCAGCATATACATGATTGCCAAAAGTTGTGCAACCTGTGACAATAAAATTGATGGCTAGGATGGATTAGATTCTGAAATTATTAATTCAATATATGGGTTGTATTTGATTGATAGAGGGTCATACACATGTATATATATAAAAGAAATTGTTACAACCCAAAACCAAAAAGATTATCATATGCGGTGTAAGACCTTATGTAAGTGGCTAGTCAACGATTAAAAGCCAAAGAATAAAAAAACACATGATTGACAACATATCAAATGAATCAAACATACTGATCAAGAATTTCAAGACGGTAGAGTTATATCATTTCAAATGAATATATGCCAACCAAGTATTAACCTTTTTAATTAATTCCGGAGTCTCCCTTGATAATATTAGCGCGTGCTTCAGAGTGGCTATAAGCATTTCTTTGGGAATATCAAAGGCACTGTGGCATGAAAAACAAGAAAGAAAAAGGATACTGACAGATT
>BQNB010172682.1:0-13440 GCA_026074375.1 Tanacetum coccineum
CGCCATTGCGCGAGGCGTGGCCTCCGCGTTACGAAACGGGTCAAGGTGTCGTCTTTAGGCAAAGCATGCAATAAAGCGCGATAAGGCGTGATAAAGCGCGCTATAGCACGCCTTTTTTTGAAGCTTTTAGTTTTCTTGGATTTGAGCTTATTTACAAGTATTTATGATTTGGGTTGTATGAGATTCGGGCTTAGTAACCTCATAACTTAATTTTAAGCCTAGTAGCTAACTAATATTGACCACTCTATAAATATTTTTTTGTCGCCTTAAGTTACGCCTTAAAAACGCTATGACACAACGCCTCACGCTAAAGCTTGATGCTTGGCTATGCCGCCACGCCATGCTTCACGCTATTTATAACCTTGACAGGGAGCATTTGAATCAACTTATTTATCCTGCTTATGGGCTTATTTGAGTTTAAGGAAGCCGAAAAGCGCAGTCTTTGGACCTGAAAGTGTCTATACCAAACACCAGACCTACATTTTTATGGTATTTATGTATATTACACACAATTTTTTTTTGTTTGATGAGGAAACACGAAATTGTGAATACAAAAAATTATAGGTTAGAGGAATTAAAATGTACCTTAAACAGGTTATGGGGCAGAACCGATATTTCCGTTGTTACCCATGATTATAGGCACCTCTGCCAGAGAAGACGTCCACCCATCACCGATTAAATCAGAATTACCCATTAACAGGCGGTAAATAGCAAACGTCAATCCTGGTAACGGGATCCTACATCATATAAAATCAACATCAAGCTAAAATTTAACGTATTCTACAACTCAAACATTTTTGTGTATGATTAATTGGTTATAAATCCTAATAGCCAAACCTGATTAAAACGTTACTTTTTGTGTCATTATGTCAAGAATGAACCATGTTGGATCTTCACCTCACGTACTTACGCCTTATCTACAAAATAAGCTAATCCAAGCTGAGCTGTAAATAGTACCATAAGAACACTTAAAAAGTTGCTTTCCTTTAGCGGTCCTACACCTCCTGCATGAAGTATGCTAAACATTCATACACATCCAAAGTCTAAAAATCAAAACTAACCTTTCGAATTAAGTTCCGTCACCTTGGGGAAAATTCGTTTGCAGCAGTAAATTTTGCCATCCCAGTTCTGTCAGCAAAAGAAGTTAAATTACTTAACGTATATTGCAAATTGTGTTGATACTAATCGGCAACAAAATACAATCATTTTCTATTGGTAAGCAGTTTCATTATCAGTTCAACCAAAATAGCAACACAAATTTCAAGATTTTATTTATGGAGGCAAAACGGTTGGTGGAGCAATAGGAGCTTATGGTAGTGGAATAGGTGATTCATTATTAGTAGCATTATATGCTTGCATGACCTTCATATACGGATCATCGTGGAAAGGTGAGATGGTTAGTGAGGCTGAACGATCCTTAGATGAATCCTCTGAAAGGTCAGAAGAGGTGTTTCCTGGTGAGGTTGGGGAATAATCCGATGAAGCCGAGGTATAGTCAGGAGCATTTGTAGAGGAAAAAGCATCCTCAACATCAGAATCAGAAAGGATAATAATAGGATGGGTGGAGGTAGACATAACTCTGTAACAACCCAGTGGAAATAACATAAGTTATTTATATAATAGTTATGTATCATTTGTTAAACAAATCTCTTTACATACTATTCAGGAAATGTAGTGGCACGGAGGACTTTCTTGGATGGAAAATAGTTATAGTTTAGGTTTTAACCTTGTTCTCTATAACTCATGAGCTCTGATGCCAATCTGTAACACCTCGATAATTCACATAGTAGCGGAAGCTAAATTTGGGGGTATTACTTCATGAATCAACAGTCATAATCATAGAAAACGACTCAAAAGAGACGTTTTGGAAAATTTAGTTATCATTCAATAACATATCAGAGTTTTACAAAAGGAGGTCCCAAAATACATTTAAAACATAAAGGTTGAATGATAACAAGTTTGGACGTCTTCAAGTCCATGCCACTCCGTGCCTTAGATTTGCTTAATTACCTGAGATAAACATGCTAAAAGGATCAACACAAAGGTTGAGTGAAATTCACAGGTTTGCAATATAATGGTTGAATACAAGTTTATGTAAAAGGTAATAATTGCAACGAATACAATTATCATAGAAAACAATATTATTGCTCTAAGCTCATGACACCAAAACGTTAACATGGAAGTCATATCAATGACATTTAAGGAACGAATGTCCTTCTGGAAAGGTAATTTGCCAAATTACCCATTATTCTCAAATATAGTGCACTTGGTTACCTCACTGGTAAACACAAACGGGATTCGTCAATCCCGATAGATCTATCAACAATATTCGCATTCACACACAAGTGATTACTTGTTCATGATATAAAGGATATTGGCAATGGAGGTAACTTAGGCAATAATTTATCAGGATAGCATACAGTTGGAAAATACTTGTATTCATAGTTTATAGCATGTATCTCCTCATGGGGTTTGGAAAACATATAAAGGTGGGACTATGAACTCACCTTAATAGGGAAATCTGATTGATGTGAAAAGTGTCTCAAATGGAAATAAACGGCTTCGTTACACAACCTGGGGTAATATGTCAAGTCTTAGTTTTATATTTCAAAACATTACTTCATAACGTTTAACGTAAATATTAATTCGGTTTATTAATTTGTGAAAATATCGTATCACTGTTCGGGCTATCATAATCCAGAGATCATGTAGTAAACGTTTGAGGAGCTAAGATACTTTAAATCGTAAATCCAACAACTCGTCAAAACGTCTACCCAAATGAAAACCCCTCACATGAAATTCCCTAGTAACGTGATACGTTATAGTTTAAATGATAAGATTTTATCTTTTTAAGTTTCTTCAAAAGCTAGTGGATGATAAATTATGTTAAATATATAACATAATTGATTTATAATGTTTCGATCGATGGATGAACGATAAATGTGTCGAGTTTTAATAAAATCAAGTCTTATAAGGTTTAAATATATTTTTATTATTAAATATAAAAATATTACATTTTATACCCTTAAGAATTTGAAAATGGCAATATATACCCTTGGTATATATTATTTTACACTTTAACCCTTAACTTTAAAGTTTGGCAAAACGTGTCCTTGTAGTTAAACTTTAGAGTATTTACATTTTTGGCCCGAAAGTTTAATAGTTTCAAAATATACAATATATACCCCTCATGCATAAATGATTTGCTTTTTTAGTCCAAATTTGTTATACGTCGTGTTTTTAATCTCGAAATTAATTTGCAGCATTTAGCTTATTACAATAAGCTAAAATAAGTTTGATTTTATAGTTTTAACAAGCTTATAGCTTATGAAATGAGCTTATGAGCTCAATAACCCGTCAAGGGTGCGTTTGGTTTTGAAACTATGACCCGAAATCTTATAGCTTTTAGGGTTTGTTTCTAAGCTTATAAAAATAATAAAGTAGCTTATTAGAATAGCTTATAAGATCAGCTTATGGCTTATAGCTTATTAAGGTTTATGAAAATGGTTTTTAGGGTTTTTAGAGGTGCGTTTGGTTTAGGAAAACCAAACGTGTAGGCTTAGGGTTCAAGAGCTTATTCCATGTGATTATAAAAGTGGTTTAGAGCTTATTAAGATCAGAATAAGCTTAAGCTAGCTTATTTTAAGGATTTACATGGATTAGGGTTTCAAAATGGGTCGATTAGGGTTCGGTTTGGGTTTATGAGTTCCAAAGAGTTTTAGCTTATACAAATGGCTAAATTAAAGCTTATACATGATCTAAAATGTATAAAGAGCTTATTGAACAAGTTGTGGAACTTACAAGAACTCGAAATGGGTCAAAATGGCTTGATATGATTTGAAAACTTTGGAGATGAATCTAGAACCTTTCTTTTACTTAGCTTGGCTTCTAAATAGCTTAAACTTCCTTTTTTATTTTACTTAGCTTGGTTAGAACATCATTTTGAGTATGGTTTAGTTTTGTGGTGGGTTAAGGAAGTGTGGAGGGATTTCGGGTATATATAGGGAAAAAACTTAGAGTGGTGGCCAAGTAGTGAAGAAGTGATGGCCAAGTTTAGCAACTAGCTTAGCATGGTGACTAATGGAGGCTAGGAAGATAGCTTGGAGAGGTGTTGGAAGGTAGGAGGGGTTCAGTTTACTAAGGTGGTGACGTGGGGTTTACTTGGGGGACAAGGGTGGTGACAAGGAGGTGAAGGGTGCTAGCAAGGTGGTGACAAGGTGCTAGGGTAATGGGGACAAGGTGGTACATCATGGTGGAGCAAGCTTGCTAGGTTTCAGTTCTAGTTAATAACTAATTTAGGGTTTCGGGTTGTTTAGGGTTTTGGGTTAGGGTTAGGGTTTAGGATGAGCTAGGGTTGTGTTGGAGGGAAAGTGTAGTTCAAATGTGGTGCTAGTAGAAGTTGTAACTTGTGCTTAAAAGGGTGGTACGAAGACTTGAAAGATTTTAGAGGGAAAATGGCTAAATTTGAATGTTGTGCATAATTGGCTTGTACCTAGGGCTTAATGGTGTTGTACAAGGGTTTTGGAGGGAAATGTAATTTGAAAATTATGCATTGGTAAATTGTACATAAGCCTTATAAGTTTATACAGTTGAATCATATGGAAACTTACATGTAGTCGGGGATTTGATATAAACGTTAACGTATAATCTTCGTTTTATAATAACGTTATGGATGGTACGTTAAATAGATAACGTATGTGGTAAAAATGGATATTAGAACATATTACTTGACATATTATGACGTTTACTTGATATAAACATAGATGGAGTTGGCATTGGTAGTTGCGTGAGCTCGTTTACTTTGGAAATGTAAGTTACGTTGCATAATGGATGGAATAAAACAAAAACATTTTTGGGAAAATGGTTATACTTAATATAATAGATGGAAAAATTACATTGAGGAAAATTGTGGGTTGTTATATAATAAGAAGATCATCCATACATAAATTTAACTAGAATAAAAACAATCTTATCCCCTCTATGACAATAAGTGGCCGACCCCATATATAGGTCCAAATGGGCTTGCCATTTGTTTTTTAAGTCCAATAAACTATGTCCATTACTTAGTTATTAGAGGCCTGATATTGATCCTGTGTTACGTTGGTTATTTATATACCGTAAATACAACAGTCCAGACATTCAATAATTATTTATGTGTATGACCCCATAGGCTCACATGTGCCTAGCCATATAATTATTTATTATGACACGAGCATACTCCAACAGTCCAGACATTCAATACGCCGTATGGTATGGAGCGTATACACCGTATTGATATCTGGGAAGACTGACTCGATAAAAATAAATAACAATCCGGGTTGTCTTTAGGGAAGCACTTTTGTTTACAGCGAAGTCTTTAAGTTAGACTTTTTCCTTCCTTCTTTCACGTACTTGAAATCACTCTCTCCTCTCAATTCTACTCTTGATTTGGATAGCTTACTTGGTTCCGTAACATATTCACGAATTATGGTACTGAACTTACTGCCAGTCTTTGTTCTATCATGCATAAACAAGTCAAAATCGGCATACCATAATATATACATTAAAGATAAGCAGTTTTAAGTTTAAGTACGACATGATATGAATAGTATAAATGTATAGAGGATAAAATCAACATATAAGGGATAGAGAAATTAGGGGTCTGGCTGCTGTGGGGCTATAGAAGTGCTGGGCTCGTCAGTCTTCTATCTGGTGCATTTTTGGTACTCGACCGGTGACTTCGAATATCTCGTGTAAGGCACACCGGCCCTGTCCATCAACCATGTGAGGCTAGTGACAGTCCATGTAGAGAACCTAGAAAAGTTATGAGCCATCCTATCCAGCACCTCTCTCTGACCCTGTAGTGCCTCACGCATATCATGCACCTCCTCCTCTAATCGGGCAATCCTCTTACCCTGAGTCCTAGGTGGTGGTAGAATAGCCTGAGGCATCTCCTCATCTTCATCACCACCTCACGGTGCTACCGGAGCCTCCTCAGCAACTCCTCCTACACCTCCCTCCTGCCTAGCAGGTCCTGTGGGTACCGATGCCCAAGTGTCATCAAGCTCAACGTATAGCTGCAACCTCACCAACTCGGCCATATCGATAATGGGAAGTGCAGTTGCAATAACCGTCAAACCCTGAAGCCTCTCCTTGGTTAGGAGTCCAAAATGCTTAGCCAAACGAGCAACATACTGCCCTCTAAATATTATAGCCCCCTACTTCCTCTCCAAAGCAAACAATCTCAAGTACCGAGCCAACAAATAAGGGACGTTGACTGAGCCAATGTCCAACCCCCTTAGGTAAAATAGATCAGTTTCGGTCACCTTTTTAGGTGCCTGACTCCTCCCAGCGATACTACAGGCGATGAGCCTGTGGCATAACCTTAGCATAGGATCCCTGATAAAAGTATAAGAAGGGGAAGTCCCTAGAAAATCCCTAACAGATGAAATCCCAATCTAGGAATCCCTCAGATCCCCCTTATCGGGGATCCGTCTCGTGCTATCAGTCTAATATAAACCAAAACCAGCAGTCTGCATCTCTTTCGCTAAATGTAATCTCAAAGCTAAAATAAACTCTCTCCAGCTCATATGCCTCCTAACTCCACCCAACTAAAACTGTAAAGCTCTAGGCGTGTCCAAATCAAGTACAACCTCACCAAACCTAAACGTACTGAAGAACTCCAGAATGAGCTCGTACACCAATGGGCCCCTGATATCAAATAGCCGCCTCCAGGCCCTGTTAGTGAACATGCTCTGCCCCTGAGCATCCTTGTACTCCATCAGCATCCTAGTACTCAACCCCTCAGCCATTAAATCTGGTAATCCCCCAAAGTTAATTACTTGAACCCTGTGAATCTCTCTCTTGTATATCCTAGCCAACTTGGTCTCAAAATCTGCAATATCCGCATCAGTATACTGCAATCCCTCATACCTAAGGTACTGGTGCCTCTGATCTCGTGGTGGAAGAGCCATATCTATAAAATCAACGAGAATAGTACAAAGATAATAGAATTTTAGACATTTTGTTCTAAGGGTGGATACAGCGTATTCATAAATGAATACGCCATATAAAGATCAATACAGTCAATACGTCGTATAAATTAAAACTGATACGGCGTATGGGAATAAAAAACCAGGATCCTTTTCAAGTCAATACGGCATATTCATTTTATTGAATACGCCGTATTGAGGTCTTAAGTTTGGGTGAAATAGAGTCACTATGCCGTATCTATTTGAGTCGATACGCTGTATTGCTCTGCAATTTGAAAACGAAAAGAGGATTCCCTTTTTACCCATTTTGACCCATTTAACAATTCTCAAAAACTCTCAATTAAATGCAAGGGATAAGATGGTCCTAAATAATCCTAGGAAAATTAGGTATAACCTCATAAAGACCAAAATCGAAACCCTAACCCTAGTTTTAACTCAATTCGAAATCAAAAATCAAAAGGAAAAGGGGAAAACATATTACCGTACGATTGAGATAAAGAAAGGGTGATTATGAATCAAAACAAGAACAATCTCCAAGAGTTTTTTTGTAGTAAAAGCTTTTGTTTATGAGAGTGGAAAAGTGTGGTAAAACTCAATCCGGCATATCGGTTGGGCTTTTATACCCAGACTCGATATGTCGTATTGGTGTTCGTCAATATGTCGTATTGGGTGAATTTGTTGACTTAGTCCACACAAGTAAAAATAGTGGATACGCCGTATAGGTTTTGACCTAATACGTCGTATCCTTTCTTGGAGACCAATTTTCCCTAGATTTAACAAAGAAAACGTACCTTGGCCTCCGCAACATTCTATACACAATCACCATCTTATTAATGCCGTTTAGCGGTCAGAACGGAAATGCCAAACGGCACATATAAATTCTTAATAAGATTGAATAGCATCCCGTTGACAAAATGATTCCAAGCCATGATATTCACATTTAATCCCATGATAAAACTTCCCATAATGAAAACTTTTCTGATTTTATCATGACTTTCCTTAAGAAGTTTATTTGTATTTTCATTACCCCTCGAAGATTGTATCATATCAATTTTATTTTCATCAGTGCCTTTATCTGATTTTAGATCATCGGGATTAACTATGTTGAAAGGGAATAGATCATTAAAGTACAAAATGCTTTGTTCCACTTCATCATATTTGGACAATGATGTTTCATCATTCAAATTAAATTTATCGATATGTTGAGGGCATAAAGTTGGTTCAGTTGAGAAATTTGATTTAGACGTTGGAGCATCATTGTAAACAATGGCTGGAAATTCATTCTCAAAATCTTTAAAGAAGTCTAAATCATCAATACAATTGATCGTAGTCTCGGGTGACGGAAATAAAGGCTTATTGACTTTTTCATCGTCGTTTTCCGAATCCGTTTTCAAATCATTGGCAGAAATTATTTTATAAGAAACGAGTTTTTATCAAAAACTACCGTGTAATCTGCATCGTCGATTCGTCAAACGATATTCTAAAGTCAAGTTCATTGTTGTTAAGAGAACTTACCGTGGGTTCACAAAAGAGTGTTTCATTTGATGTCAAACTATCATTGAAGACTATAGCTGGGAATTCGTTTTCAGCAGATTCTAGGTCGGAGTACGTCTTCATCATACCAGATCTTACCGTACTTATAAGTTTCCCAGTTAAAACATTCCACACGTTTTTCGAGCTTTTCTTTTTTCCCCTTGAGCCTAATGTATTCTTTCATAGTAATGTTCGGATCGTCCATCCTGTAATAAACTTACTAGGGCAGAAAACTGTCAAATAATTTATACGTCGTATTCAGTGAACTGAATACGCCGCATCACATAAACACAATTAGCAAACAAACATGAATATGAACTAAATCTAATCAACACTAATCCTAAGGGTTTGATCTAATCTAATTCTAACATCCGAATTATCAAAATAAAATATGATTAGTTCTCTACCCACTACAGCGGCGCCAAAACTTGATGTGTCGTTTGTGGTGTTAAATTATGATTTCAAGTTTTAAATTTATATATTTTGACGACTTAACAAAAAAATAAAACTTTAAACGGGCAGTAGAAAGTGTACCCGGTCTGGTGTGTGTTCGTGGTAAGTAGGGTGTCGAACACTTGGAGCGAGGAACACTTTCAATTTATTAATACTTTGGTTTTTCTAATCTAAGTTAGTCTAATCTATGCTAAACCTATGCTAAACCTATGTTAATCTTAAATCTAATAGATAAAGGGGGGTTTTTCAGTCTAAGAGACTGGCACGGGTTTGGTGGTGACTACAACCAATTCAAGACACAAAAGCACACGCAAGCAAATTAACAGAAGATAAAAGACGCTGGTTAGCAATATATATAAGAAAAGTTAATAACAATTATTTATCCAATCAGTAATGTTGGTTTGTTTTATTAGTGCCTGCAATGAATACTTATCTCGAAGCGGCATATCATTCTTAAGACGTAGGCGATACTTCTTCCTAAGACAAATGATTGCTTTTCAAAATTTGTTAAATACAGCTAACAAATATGATAACTCAAAACAACAAAGGAAATAAACGTGTATATCATATATGATTGCTTTTCAAAACTTGTGAAATACAACTATCAAATATGATAACTCAAAACAAACAAAGGAACACAACCAGTATATCATATATGATATTCATAAAACACATATGAATTCTTTTCAAAACTTGTTAAATACAACTATAAAATATGATAACTCAAAACAACAAAGGAACAAAACCAGTATATCATATATGAAATATATATGAAACAAATTGTTAGATATTAGAAAAAAAGACTCGGTCACCCAGTGTATTTTACTGTTTATTATAGCTCGTAGTTTAATAGTTAATAGTACATTTTTCGGTTTTAAATCGGGTACTAATACCCGGTATATTGTAAGTACTATATAAGCCTCTTCCAACTTTAGAAGAGGCAAGCTAGTCATTTATTTCCTTTTCATTTAGAAACACATTTTCTCTCTCTAGAAAACTCTCTCATGTGTTTCTCTCTCTAGAAACTAGCCAAATTCAAGAATCGACCCCGTGTTATGATATATGATATACCACAAGGGTTCTTAATTAAATTTTTAAGCCCTTTGGGCGTTTTATGCATCAAGATTCGATCTTTGTGCATCAAGATTCAATCTTTATTGGTTATAAAATTAATTAGACGAATTCTAGGTTGTATGCAATTTTATAGATAAAACTTGATATGTTTAAATTATAAATTGATCGGTTTTATGTTTTAATTAATTGTTAATTCGGCATCCATGATAAATACATGCAATTTATCATGGAAGGATATGTGTATGCTCATTGAGTATAAAAAAGGTTCACCTATGCAAATATAATGATCAAGAATTAAAAACATTAGTCATTCAATATAATGTGGTTTCGATCCACGACTTTAAAAGCTAGGGAAGACCTTGGCAATGTCTTAATGGGGCCTAAAAGTTAATTTATGTGCTATGTGGTATGTATTTGTATAAGGCTTACGCAATCGATTACATCGATGAATGTGGCCGGAGTTTATAGGATGAAGGAGCCTTATATGGATACATACATGTTTTAATTATTAGATAATTATGATCATTATGAATATTTGCATGACTTAATTGTTAAGTGTTGTTATTTAAATAATTGTTATGTGAGTTAGTTTTATGTTTATATTGTTTTTTATTTTAAGTATTGGACTTGTGAGAAAATAAAAAGGGGTTTTCGAAAATAAATATAAACATGACTAATTATTATGAAATCAGATTTATTATGGACTATTTATAGTTCATAATGTGTTTTTCAAATTAAAGTTTTATTTTGAATGGTTAAAACTGGACGCTATGGACTCATGGGAAGTACGACTCATCCACTAGAATAAACTATAAGAGAAGTTTAAGGAGGATTTTCTAAGATCAGTTTTTAATACGCTTCGCACTGGGACCTGATTCTCCACTTCTTTGTGCGTTCGATTGGAGTTACCGTGAACCATGACATGTCACTACAGTGTCATTATTAAAGTTTTTTTTTTAAATTAGTGCTACAAAGTTGTTTTGCATGCTTCTTTGTACACGTTTTTCACCATTTTTTAATCTTTTCCCGCGATTAAACATAATTCTTTATATTTGGAAACACGTTGAATCGTCAAATTTTAAAAAGGTAACATTATTTATACATTAGATGTATAGAAAATATGTGATACCATAATAAATAACTTAATTGAGTAAAGTTTTTATTAAAATCTATGATACGAAGATGTATGCATGCTTCTTCGTACATATTTGTCACGACAAATAAAATACCCTTTTTAAATAAGTTATTGCCATCCAATTCGTAAAAACACTTGTAGATGCTTTTTACTATGCGTGAGACGTATGTAGATCGTAATCCCAAGGTGATTGTACACTTTTTCGTGAGACGTTAGTGTTACACAATCATGGTTTTTGATTGGACGACTTAATCGGTTTATAGGTGAGACCTTAAATCGAGGCATAGATGGGATAAAACATGCTTACTAGAATATTATTGTAATAAAGTAAGTCCCATATTGTTCTAGGAATTGTACCGGTGGCAATTATTGATCGTCAATTACCTTTTGAGTACACCATCACTAGCAGATCAACTGATGTGGTGGTGGTACGTCAAGTAGGATCCTAGTCTTTAGAAAATTAATTGTTTATTTGATTAAACATGGGTAGTTAATTTTCTTCAAGAAGTTTTATCGAAAATACTAATTCTTGAACTTTAACTATGTTTTGTAGATGGCATTACCTGCTCAAAACATAAACCATTCGGCTTTCAGGTCGATGTTTGAAAGAGAAAAACTTTCTGGAAATAATTTCAATGACTGGTTTCGTCAACTTAAGTTAGTCTTGAGAGTTGAAAAGAAAATGTATGTCATTGAACAGCCATTACCCGCGGCTCCTGCTGCAGATTCCCAGGCACAAGTGTTGTCACAATGGAATGCAGTTTATGATGCATATAATGAGGTTGCTTGTCTAATACTCGGTAGTATGACTCCTGAGCTTCATAGACAGTTTGAAAACTCCTCACCATATGACATGATAAAAGAGCTTAAATCTATGTTTGAAAAACAAGCTGGAGTAGAGAGGTTTGACCTAATCCAAACTTTCCATGCTTGCAAACAAGAGGAGGGTAAACCAGTTGCTGCATACGTTCTACAGATGAAAGGATATGTAGACCAACTGGAACGTCTTGGGTTATATGTTCTACCACAGGAATCTAGTATAGTAGGTCATAATCTTTTAAATGGCTCCTAAAGATATTGCAGGATTTGTGAGAAATACAATATGATAACATGGGAAGGACGATGGTAAACTACTGCTATGCTCATTGAATTTGAAAGGGTTTTACCTAAAAAGGTTGAAACACCACAAGTAATGATGATTAAAAGTGGTAAAATCCAAAAGGCCAATAAGAAATCGCTTAAAGCTAAAGGCAAGGGTAAAGCTAATGGCAAGGGAAATGATAAACAAGTATATATTCCTAAGCCTAAAAACCCTAAACCTTCTGCTAAAGAGCACCCAGCTAAGGATAACACCTGCCACCACTATAAGGAGGTGGGTCATTAGAAGAGGAACTGTCCTGTCTATCTTGCTGAGTTGTTGAAGAAAAAGAAGCAAGTTGGCTCTGCCAGTTCTTCAGGTATCTTCACAATAGAATTATTTGCTTTCCCTAATAAATCCTGGGTGTATGACACTGGTTGTGGTACTCACATTTGTATTACAAAACAGGGATTTAGAGAAGCAAGGAAACTAAAACAAGGAGCACTCTATTTGTACGTGGGCAATGGTGTTCGTGCACAAGTAGAAGCTATTGGAAGTTATGACTTAGTTTTGCCTAATGGCCTTGTGATTTGTTTAGACAATTGTCATTATGCACCTTCTATAACTAGAGGTGTTGTTTTAGTTCACCGTTTGGTAGAAAATGGATTTGTCCAGTGTTTTATGGATTTTGGAATTTCAGTTTCTAAGAACAATGTGTTTTATTTTAATGTTATTCCCAGTAATGGTATTTATGAAATTGATATGCATGATCTTGTACCAAATGTTAATTCTATTTATAATGTTAGCACTAAAAGAGCCAAGCATGATTTGGTCTCTACTTATCTATGGCACTGCCGTCTTGCTCATATAAGTAAGAAACGTATTGAAAAGCTGCAACAAGAAGGGCTTTTAAAATCAATAGATGATGAGTCATTTGATCAATGCGTATCTTGTTTATCAGGCAAGATGACAAGGAAATCGTTTCCACATCGTCCCGAAAGGGCGACTGATCTTCTTGGAATAATACATACTGATGTATGTGGTCCACTTAGACATGTGTCAAGACAAGGTGCTAGCTACTTCATTACATTCACGGATGATTATAGTCGTTATGGTTATGTTTATCTTCTTAAACATAAACATGAGGTCTTTGAAACATTCAAGGTGTTTAAAAATGAAGTGGAAAATCAACTCGG
>BQNB010172684.1:0-11213 GCA_026074375.1 Tanacetum coccineum
ATTTAAGAATATGAAGACCACGTAGAAGAGAATAATTTATTTGGTTTTTTTTAATATATAAATGAAATATACTATTAAAATGAGTAATTGTTTAATATATTTTTGAAACAAAGTTATTTAAGAAAAAAAATATAAGTCAAACGAAATTAAAGGAGCAAAGCACGTGGAATGGTGTTGCGTCAAATGTGCAAATGCACAATTCCAGTTTTGCCCTTTAGGCCCATTAAAACTTGCCATCAGGTTCTACGTATTAACCAAAATGCCACTATTAATTTCATCCATTGATTAAACTGATGAACGATTAAAATTGATTTCTGTACATTTATTTGGTTCTGAAAAAAACCTCACCCTATATATATATATATATATATATATATATATATATATATATATATATATATATTATATAAGAGTATCTAGCGAAGACTTTGTTGGGGGTCAAAGTATGCGAAGCAGGCACTCTGAGAGTAGGTAGTATGAAGGGTGTTTGGTAGTTTGGTGACTTCTTGTTGAATGAAGATATTATGCCATTAGGTAGATATGTGTCCCTTTACTATAGATTAGACACTTCATATATAGAGATGTTTTTCACATTAAGAAACACACTTTTGAGTGATTCATGTCGATTTATACAAGAAATGAGAAACGATACACGTTGAGAAATTGAGATTTGGGTAAATGAACAGACTTCCATACGAAAAATTAACAAAACTGAGCAAAAAGATTATGAGCTAAAGAAATAATGTGTTGAACCTTTCATCGATATCCTTATTAATGTTCTAAACTCAATTTTTATACTCGACAGGCGTTTATTTTGTGCTTATCAGCTGGTTGCAGTATCACTTGGTTCAACACTGCCTGCTACGTTTTATGCATAAAAAACTTTCCTAACAACTGGCCACTCGCGGTATCACTAAGCCTTAGTTTCAATAGCTTAACCGCACCTCTATACAACCTCATAGCTACTAATATAACCTTAAACAATAAAATCAGCAGCACTTCTTACCTTATTCTAAACGCCTTCATCCCGGTCATAACATCCATAGTAACACTAGTCCTGATCCTCCAACAACCCTGCCCTCAAAACGACCTTCAAATAATCGACAAAAATGATGCACATATGTTTGCACTTCTATATATACTAGCAGCCATTACCGGCCTCTATCTTTTCTTTTTCGACACACTGTCACAAAGTATAGTTATTGTGGGAATATTGCTGTTAGTGCTTCCTTTTGTTATACCCAAAATTGTTTACGGTCTAAAGAAGGTGCAAAATGTTGAAGGACCGTGTTACAACTTGGTGGAAATGAATAATTATAACGAGCTTTTGGAAGAGCGATCATCTTCTATAGGTGCCTTCAATATGGTGCTAGAAAAAGATCGATTAATGGTGCTTGGCGAGGAACATAGTACTTGGATGTTAGTGGCTCGCTGTGATTTTTGGCTTTATTATTTTGCGTATTTTTGTGGGGGTACGATTGGGCTTGTTTACAGCAATAATTTAGGACAAGTATGTCAATCACTTGGGTACGGGCTTGAGACTGAAGAACTTGTTGCTATCTATTCTACATGCTCGTTTTTTGGTCGTCTTATTTCGGCTGTCCCAGACTTGAGTAGCTGCTTTTACACACCTCAAATGAACACAAGTAAGTATAAAGTTTGGAAGTCCTCATATGCAATAACGATAGACTTGATGATTCAAACCACTGAACCTTCACTAAATTATGCAGAAAGGTATACTACTAGGACCGGATGGCTAGCGCTTTCGCTCATGCCAATGCCCCTTGGGTTTCTTGTGCTAGTTCTCTCGGATACCAAGGCTAGTTTACGTGCAGCCACAGGGTTGATCGGTATCTCCTCCGGGTTCATATTTTCAGCAGCCGTGTCAATCACTAGCGAGCTATTTGGTTCAAAAAGCTCAGGGATCAACCATAACATCCTTATAACCAACATTCCATTAGGATCATTGCTATATGGCGTCCTTGGAGGTGTAATTTATGACAACAACATCAAAAGCTCGAATGAGACGGTTTTTGTAGGAGGATCAAGGGTATGTATGGGTCCAAAATGTTATAACGAGACATTTAGGTTGTGGGGCTGTGTTTCTTTGTTAGGTTTAGGTTCGGGTTTTTTGCTTTTTGCGAGAACGAGAATGGCTTATCAAAAATACTATCATCGAAGAAACTTGATCTCGGATGAGACTGCTTGTAATCTGTGACATATTTACAAATCATTCAAGAAATAATTGGAGCTAGACAGTGTATAAGCTACTGGTGTTCTCAAGTTTTTATCACAGCTAAGCACTCAAAACAATCTGAGTTTGAAAAATATTGATGCTAGCCTACGCAACATTATTTGACATTTCTTCTATCTATCTCTTATTTTTCTACTGTCCCATGTTTGATATATGTTTATGTTTACATCTACAGAGTAAAAGTTAGTAAAGTTTAGCTAAGAGTTTGTTCATTAAGTTGGTTATTCAAAGCTTAAACTATGTTTCTGTAACATTTCACCTAACACACAAACCGCTGACTTCTATAATGCCGATTACAAGAATTTAAATTATTGGCCAGCACATAACGAAGATCCTCTCAAGTTATGGTCAAACATGATTCATCATGTTAGTCTTATTGTGAGAGTTAATGAATAAGTGGGCTCATGTTTTTTACTAAAAGAAAATGTTTTATGTACTTATCTTATTTGTGATTGGTGAACATGATCCATCATGTTTGACTATAACTTGAGAGGATCTTGATCCTTTCACAGTTGGTCATAAACATTCTTTTTATGAAATCATGTGATTAATGAGGAAGTCAAACACACACATGCACACTGCGTGTTGATTTTGGGCTTCTGATCATAGCTTTATCAGGCATATTACATATTAGCATCTCCGTAAATTACAAACACATTTAGTGTTGGTTAGCATCTCGTGTCAAGTAGCGCACTTGCGATTGCTTGAAACCTCGATTTGAAGTGTATAGTTGATTTATTTGGTCTGCAAATAATGGAGGCGTTCATGGAGGAGTTTGAAGATCTTAAAATCCAACTAGAAGAGATAACATCAGCCACCAACAACTTCCACAAAGACAACTTAATTGGAAAAGGTGGATTTGGAATGGTTTATAATTGAGAGCTCTCCCGCTTCAAGGAGCGAGGCAAGGTTGCATTTAAGAGACTAGACCGTCGACATGGGCAAGGGGAATCTGAGTTCTTAAGAGAGATCACGATGCTTTCCTTTTACAGGCATTCAAATCTCATCTCTCTCCTCGGATTCTCCAGTGAGGGAGAGGAGATGATCCTTGCTTACGAGCATGCTTCTAATGGTAGTCTTGACTGCCATTTAGAGTCTCCTAGTCTCACGAGGACACGTCGTCTGAAGATATGCCTCCAAGCTGCGGAGGGACTAAGGTACCTTCATGATCCCAATGGGACTCACCAAAGAGTTATCCACCATGATATAAAAAGTGCAAACATCCTACTTGACAAAGAATGGAATGCAAAAGTTTCCGACTTCGGGCTATCAAAATTGGGTCCAGCTAATGAGCAAAGATCATACGTTGTTACCAATGCCACTGGGACCCTAGGGTACTGTGATCCGATGTATTTGCAGACGTATACCCTCACGAAAGAGTCGGATGTATACTCTTTCGGGGTAGTTTTATTTGAAGTCTTGTGTGGGAAACTATGCTATAAACATAGTAATGGTCAGTTACAGGTTTTCGTGTCTAAGTGGAAGGAACAACACAAGCAACATAAATTAGAAGAGATTATCTTTCATGATCTCAAGCAGCAAATGGATGCAACATCATCGGAGATATTTACAGATATTGCGTATCAATGTTTGAGGAAATCTCGTAAACAACGGCCAACAATGTCTCGTGTTGTAGAAAAACTTGATATTGCGCTCCAAGTTCAGGTGCTTCTTGATTTCAAATTACGTTTGATTGAAAATAATTTATGAATCGAGTTTTCATTTACTCCCATTCACTGAATCCTTTTATCAGGAGGCGACACCTGTTTCGTCATATTCGAGAGAATATGATTATGAGGAGAAACTTCAAATGTCCCTAAACGAAATGCCACAGGTAAATGGCTATGATCAAGTGTGTCAGACAGGATCTAGGATTCTCGAGTGGCAAACCAGTTGCTGCATGTTTCATATATAAAAGCCTTCCCCACTGGAGGTCATTTGAAGTCGACAGAACTACCATATTTGATAGGATAATACAAACCATTACTATAGCTACAGAGGTAATTAGTACTTAAGAAAATGATCTTATTCTTTGAAGCTTAAGTTGAAGCTGATTTTAAGCTTTGTGTTTTTACTAAAGTTTCAGGATAGTAATCATGTGCTAAACTACTGGCTATGTAATACATTCACGTTGCTGACACTACTTAAACGCACCATTAAAGAAACGCCACAAAGGCCACAGAAGTCATCATCAACCTTCCTATTTGGAAGGATGTCGCAAGTATGACCATAAGCATCCATAGAACTACTTTTAATATTTTTTCTTTGAAATAAATTGAACATTAAATTAATTTCAGAGATTACGGGCATCTCAAGGTGCTGATAGAACTGATGGTTTCCGTTAACTGCAGGCCAAATATCCAGCTTTCTCGTTTGAAAAACAGCTTACTGATTTGCTTATGAAGATATATGGAATGATCCTGGACAATCTAAAGAAAGAATTATCTCCATTTATTGGTTTATGTATTCTGGTAATTTTTTCTTTATTCTATAATTATTGATATTAACAATCAACCAATTAATAGTGAAAATATAGGTGGAGTATCTATAAAGGTGGCAAATGGGTGGGTTGGACCAAGCTGTGTAACGGGTCAAAACGAGTAATTTATCTTGTTGATTTAGATTATTGGATCTAAAGTAAGCATTACATTTGACGCAGGCACCGAAGACATCTCGTGAAACTTTAGTTAAAGGTCGTCCACATGCTAATGTTGTTGCTCAACAAACATCGATTGCTCATTTGCAGTGTATTGTCAATGATATTGAGAATTATTTTGAGACAATGAAAGCAAATTTCATGAGTTTGTAAAACCCGAAAAATCATCCGTTATTCTGCTTCCTTATCCATATAATAGCACTATCATGTTTTCTGGTTTGTGGATATACAGGTCACTCCATTTTTGGTGCGGAAAGTATTCACACAGATATTCTCGTTCATCAACGTTCGGCTATTTAACAGGTAAAGATGTCAAAACATTGGAGGTGGGAGAATGGGCTGGCTAATGGAGTAATGGATCCAAATGTATTCGCATAATAATAAGGATCATCTTCAAATTAGGGTTAAATTGAGCCTTTAATTTTCCTTTTAAGATATTGATGAAATAAAAAATAGGGTAAATTACACTTTTGGTCCCCAAACTCCACCCCGTTTGCCCGTTTGGTCCTTAGATAACGGGGACTCTCATACGGGGTCCTTATTTGACATTGTAGTTACCCGTTTGGTCCCTGGCACTCCGTTATGGGTAACGACGGTTATCTCAGTCGTTATCCTTGCCACGTCGTGTTTCTATTGAAGGGTAGAATCGTCTTTTCACTATTATTCTTCGTTGCACATTTGGTCCCTCACCCTTATTTTACTACAGTAAAGTTTACTGTTCTAATTTTTTGTCGTTTTGCGTTCGCACGTTTGGTCTCTCTCGTCTATTTTTTCCCTTCCGTTTCCCTTTCGCAAAAACACCCAACTAGTGAGTGATATACCTCATTGTGGATTTTAGTATTTACAAAACCAAACAGAGTGATTGACATGTAAAAGTAAAATTTAACATTACATATTACTGCAGAAATCAAAAGATTACAATTTGAAGTAGGCATTCGACAAACTCGAAATACCCAATAGCCTAATTTTAACATCAAATTCTAACAACCATTTTACAAAGACCGATAATCACACACTTGCAAGAGACGGAATGAACTCATAAATGTTAGGATCAACTTCAAAAGGTGGAATGAACAGAACCGCATCATCATATCAGCATCATCATCATCATCATCCATTTGATTAGATCCAATATCAAAGATCTTAGTGTTAGTTTTTGATATTAGGTTTTATTTTACAACCTTTCCGGATAAGTTTATCACCACAAAAGCATCATCTTCCCCTTCTTCCAAACAAATACTCCAAACACTTGTCCGAATCGACCATCCTTCAGGAAGTGGATTCAGTAATTGCACAATATTAACAAGGTACCTAACTGACCACACGGAAGACCCTTTCATCATCTCGTAGATAGTAAACTCTGTAGAGCCAATATCATCTCTGCATACAAGAAGAAGACACCCACATGATTCGAAATTTTTTCCTTCAAGATGCAACATATGAGGTAATTCCATGAGCAGTAAAATTGGATCATTAATAGGTCCGCCAAAAGACTCTAAGAAGTTCCTTCCCCATGGCAACCATTAGCGGAGTTCTAAAGCTTGTCATAAATAGATGGTCATTATAACAACCCGTAATTTTCATCACTGTAATTATCCATCTATTAAATTAGATTCACTGTAATATCCATCTATATATATATATATATATATATATATATATATATATATATATATATATATATATATAAATAGAAAAATATACACCACCTTTTTACAGCGAAATTTTTGTCTTTATCTTATTTATGCAACGTACTTGCATCTCTAAGTAAACGATCTCACGTAACCTAATGCACAATTCTATCTATGTTTATATCATGTAAACATCCTAATATGTCAAGTCTATATCTTAATATCATTTTTATCCAAGTAAATTATCCATTTAACGTACTTTTCAAAAACGTTATTATCAAAACAAGCTTTAAACGTTAACGATTATATCAAATTGCCCTAAATATATAGAAAATGTATACATATAGAAATGATGTGTCACGCCCTTCAAGCATGTGTACAAGTATACAATGCACAACATTTGAATATCTTTTTTCCATCTTAAATCAAGTTACAATCTTTCTAAAGCCCAAATACAAGTCATAAGCAAGAAAGCCAAAATCAGGTCAATTGAGCTCCTAAATACATGTTTAAACCTTACCACCACTTTAACAGGAAGTACAAGCACTAATGCATTACTCCTAAAACCCTAAACCTAAACCCGAGTCCACTTAGAAACCCTAATCTAAAACCCAAACCCAAAACCGAATCCCTGAGATAAACCTAATTTTATTTTAAACCTTAAAACTAAACTCTAAACCTTAATCCTAAACCCTAATCTTAATCCTAAACCTTAATCCTATACCTTAATCTATCCTAAACCATAACCTTAACTCGAATTAAAACCCTAAAATTCTAAGCCGAATCCAAACCAACGCACACCGCCTTTTTATTCTATTTTTGACCCATTTTATACCAATCTAGCATCCTAGCACCTCTATGACCTCACCACCATGTCACCAAGCAAGCAACCAAGCATCTCCATCATCAACTTGGTCACCAAGTTTGCAAAATCACCTCCTTGTCACCTTCTTGTAGCCGAACCCCCTACACCTCCAACACCTTGCATAGCTACATTTCTAGCTCACAATACTCACCCTATAGACTTCATTAGTCTTTACCCTAAAGCCACAACCCTTAGCCACAATAAAACTTGGGCACCAAGGGTTTTTGAGCACTATATAAGCCGAATCCAAGCAACCCTTTCAAACACACCTCAAATCTTCATTACACACTCAAATGGAGTTCTAACAAGATCAAAGAAGACCAAGGAGAATCAATAGAAGCCTTAAGATCAGAATTGAAGCCAAGAACCAATAAGAACGAAGCTTTGAACCTATTTCTAGGCGTACGAACCCGAATAAGCTCATACGACCCATTTTAACTCAAGTAAGCTCAAAATCTTCTTCAATAAGCTCATAATATGTTTTTTAAAAGAATGTTCATAAGACTCCTAAGATCCTATATGAACTCTGTTAAAGCCTTGAATCCTCAAACCTATGCGTTTTTTATTAAAGCCCTAAAAATGACCCGTTTTAATTTTCTAGCTAACTAATCCATTTTCTATAACCTTTTATTTTTTTACTTTGTTACTTTGGAACATCTTATTTTAGTTTATTCTAATAAGCTATAACCTGGAAATATCATTTAGAACCCTAAAATAAGCTTGCATGTCATTTTAGACTTGATTTGTAAATCATTTCCATGCAAGGGGTATATATTGTAACTTTCTGAAATTTATAACTAGAGGGGCTGGAAATGTTATTATTCCAAAGTTATAACTATAAGGACCTATCTTGCCAAGTTTCAAAGTTAAAGGTTTAATATTTATATACTTATTATATAAAGGACTAAACTTGTAAAAGTTTATAAATCAATGGTATATATTGCCATTTTAGTATACTAAACAATAAAAAAGATAATTATTTTTAAATAAATATAAAAATATATATTAATAATAAAAACTCGAGTCATTAAAAATCCGACACATTTATCGCTATAATCAACGAATCGACGCATTAATAAAACAATTACATAACGTAATTTAACATCGACTAGCTTTTTTGAAGAAACTTAAAATCTTATCGTATCACGTTACTAGGGAATTTCATATGAGGGGTACCAATTGGGTATTTTTTTTTTGACGATTCCTGGGTTTACGATTTTAAAGTGCCCTGACTCCTCAAACCGATACTACATGCCTCTGGATTATGATAGCCCAACAATTGATACAATATTTTGCCATAAATTTAATGAAATCCAAGTAATACTTTAAACCTTTAGGAAGATTTGAAACATTAAACCAACACACTAGACTTGACATATTACCCTAGGTTGTCGTGAACGTAGCAGAAATCTTTCACTTGATATACTTTTGCCATCAATCAGATTTCCCCCTCGCATTTAACTCTTTTAAATGTTTCTTAAACCCGCGAGGGGGATACATGCTATAAACCATGAATACAAGAGTTTTCTAAATGTATGCTATCCTGATATATTATTGCATCTGCTATCTAAGTCCCTTTATGCCAAAAGACCCCCTCCATCATGGACCATTAATCACTTGTGAGTGAACGCGAATATTGTGGATAGGCCTATCGGGGTTGACGAATCCTGTTTGTGTTAGCTGGATAGGTAACCAAACACACTATACTCGAAACTCATAGGTATATGGCAATTACCTACATGTGGGCCATTATCATTATATATATCATTATTGATATATACACAAGTCAGTTTGAGTGCCATGAGCTTAGAACGCAATAATTTTGTTTTCTATAATAATTGTACTCATTGCAATTATCACACTTATGGGTTTATAACAACGTAACCCACTGTTTTGATGACTTGTATTCAAACTGTTTAACATAAACCTATGAATTTCACTCAACCTTTGTGTTGACTTTTTAGAATGTTTATCTTAGGTAACTGAGCATCTCATGGCACGACACGGACTTAAAGATGGCTAAACTATTATCATTCAAACTTTATGTTTTCATGTAGATTTTGGGACCTCTGTTTGTAAAAACTCTGATGAAATAATGAATGATAACTTATCTTTTAAAAACGTCTCTTTTGAGTCATTTTCTATGATTATCACTGTTGTACTATGAAATAATACTCCAGATTAGCTTTCGCTGCTATATGTCAAAAATGGGGGTGTTATAGATTGGGATCAAGAGCCATGGTTATAGAGAACAAGGTTGAAACCTTAACTATAACTACTTTTCTTTTTCCATCCAAGAAAGTCCTCCGTGCCACTACATTTCTGGAATAGTTTGTAAAGTACATAACTATTATACTATTATATAAATAACTTATATTATTTACTACTGGGTTGTTAACAGAGTGATGTCTTCTCCCAGCCACCCTACTTCTAATATTGAGGATGCTTTTTCCTCTAACTTTCCGGACTATATCCCGGCTTCCCCGAACTATTTCCCAGCTTCACTGGGAAAAACTTATTCTAGCTCTTCAAATAACTCATTTGGTTTAGGTCTAATAGCTTCACCAACTCTTTCACTTTTTCATGATGACCCCTACATGAAGGTCATGCATGCATACTATGCTAAAGAATCACCTATTCCACCGTAAACTATTGGGCCTCCATCTTCAATGCTATCTCCAATGTTTAATCCTCAAGAATTCTTTCTTCCTAAGGAATTATTACCACTTAAGAAACGAGGTCGTGACCGATCATCCTCCTCTACTTCTAAACCTACCTCAAGCATTTGAGATAGGAGGAAATTTTAAATCACCTAGATGAACTCTCTCTAGACCGCATTGAGCACATAAAAGACAAGATAAAAGGTCTTGGAAAAGGTCGGGTGATCATACAACAAGATTTTGACAATATAGAAGCTGAACTCCGAGAGTCTTATACTCAAATTGCTAAACTTCAAAGAAACAAATGGGAAATAATAGCAAGATTGCTCTGGCTTGCTTCAGGATTGCTAATCTAGAACAAATCATCAAAGATATCTAGGCTCGTCACCAAGCAGATAAGGAAAGTCTTCTGAATGCAATCTATGAACACAAGAACAGCCAGGAAGGACCATCAGACTACTAGATTAGATACTAGTTATAACTTTTGATAGAACCTAGCCATGAGATGTGTGGTATAAATAACAACACTTGTCAAACTTTAACTATGTACAGTACAAAGAAAAGTCATTCATGATATAATATAATGGTGATCCCGTTCTATATTACATCTCTGTCTTCATCATTATGAATCATACCGTAACTTCTAATAAATCAGATGCTTGTTAGAATCCATATCAAATAAGTATCTATGATTTCAATATCACTATTGTTAAAAATGCTTAAAGTTCAAAAATAAGCATTGCATTTTAAGACTTATGATATCATTCTTATTACGTGTTGTCTTATGTTGATAGAATGCCTCCCAAAAGGACGTCAACATCTAAAGCACCAACCATGACTCAAGCTGCCATCAGGAACTAGTTGCTGACAGTGTTACCGCAGCTCTAGAAGCACAAGCTGCAACAATGGCAAATGCTAACAATACCAATAGGAACACCGGAGAAAGAGAAGCTCCTGTGGCAAGAAAGTGTAGCTACAAAGAGTTCATGAGCTGCCAACCTATCAACTTCAAAGGTTCAGAAAGAGCTGTTGACTTATCTGATAGTTTGAGCAAACTAAATCAGTGTTTTCCTGTAGCAACTGTACCGAAGACTGCAAGGTGAAGTTTGCTACTGGTACTTTAACTGAAGAAGCTCTATCCTGGTGG
>BQNB010172685.1:606-13439 GCA_026074375.1 Tanacetum coccineum
TCTTTAATTGTGCCATATAGAAAGGCACTCTTCATATCCATCTGGTATACAACAAAGTTCATATATGATGCATAGGCCAAAAATAACCTGATTGCTTCAATCCTAGCAACAAGAGCAAAAACCTCATCATAATATATGCCTTCCTCTTGTGTGTAACTTTGTGCAACCAGTCTTGCCTTGTTCTTAACTACAATGCCTCTCTCATCTTTCTTATTTCTGTAGACCCACTTAGTTCCACTAGCCCTCTTTCCATTAGGTAAGTCCATCAAAGTCTAAACATTTTGAAGCTTAAACTGTATAAGTTCCGCTTGCATTGCTTCTATCTAACTGTAGTCAATTAAAGCTTGACTAACCTTGTTTGGTTCTATTTGAGAGCGAAAACATGCAAGCAAGCAATTTTAAAAATTTTTATGATTAGTTCTCCTTTGCTTGGAAATGTAACTAACCATAACATGTTCAGCAGACTTCTTAATCATACTTCTTGTTTGTTTGGTTGATTTAGGATCACCAATAATTTGTTCTTTAGGATGATCCTTATGAATTCTTGTGGTGGGAATAGGACTGACTGGTTGTGAAAGTTCTAAGTTTTTTATGTCAGCCTCTGCACCCACCTCTCTATCATCATAAGCATTTCCAAAGATACCAATGTTCTTATCAAAATTTGCTCTAGCAGTATTAACAGATGAACTAACAGTATTAATACTGTCAGTACTGTTAGTGTTATCAGCAGCACTGTCAACAATATTAACATTTTCTTGACTACTGCTAGCATCATGAGCATCCTTTGCAGCCTTTTCTTGAATAATCATCCTTTCAAGATCATCTCTAAAGGCCTCTTCTTCCTTAGTTGCTTTCTTTTCAGTATCCTCTGAAGATTTAGAATCTTCAGGACTCTTTGAACTTGAAGTAGCCCAAATAGGTAAAATGATGTAATCAGTTGCAGATGCTTCCTTTTTCCCATCTTTACCTGCACTTATACTTGAGCTATTACCTGCATGGTTAATAGTTTAATTCTCTGCAACAACTGGTTGATAATTCATTCAATTTGTCAGAAAATCAATATCAAAGAGCCATTTTGGACCATTTCCTGCAACACTAGGTTTATTTTTAAGAAAATTGATGTGCAAGGATTCTTCAACAATCCTGGTCTGAGTGTTAAATACTCTGAATGCTTTACTATTGATAGAGTACCTAACAAAGTAACCATCATTTGATTTCCCATCAAATTTGCCTAGGTGGTCTAAGATATTAAGAATGGTAACAGGACATCCAAATGGTCTCATAAAACTTAATAAAGGAGGTCTACCAAGGAGAAGCTCATATGGGATCTTGTTGTGAGGCTTAATAACTAATACCCTATTTTGTACATAACAAGCAGTGTTAACTGCTTCAGCCCAAAAGGCAGTAGGTAATTTTGAATCTGCTAGCATTGTCCTAGCTGCCTCAATTAGTGTTCTATTCTTTCTTTCAGCTACTCCATTTTGTTGTGGAGTCCTAGCAACACTAAATTCTCTATGAATACCTTTATTCTGACAGAACTGATTTAACTCTTTATTCTTAAACTCAGTCCCATTATCACTTCTGATGATTTTAACCTTATAGTCTAATTGGTTTTCTATGTCTTTTATAAAATTTTGAAGGATTTCACTAGTCTCATCCTTAGTGGCCAAAAAGAAAACCCAACTAAATCTGCTATAGTCATCAGTTACCACCAGATAATACACCTTGTGCTTTATACTTCTTATAACAATAGGTCTAAATAAGTCCATATGTAACAAATGTAAAGGTTTGGAAATGGAGCTTACAGTCTTGGTCTTACAAGAGGCTTTATGTTGCTTTCCCTTCTAACAAGCAACACATGAATGATCATTTTCAAAAGTCTTTGAAGGCAGACCTCTAACAAGATTTTCCTTTACAAGTTTATTTAAGGTTTTAAAATTTATATGCCCAAGCCTCCTATGCCAAAGATTAGACTCATCTAATGAGGCCTTTGCAACAAGACAAGTTAAACCTCTAGTAGGAACTATGTTCCTTAGGTCAATACTATACATGTTGTTGTTTCTAGGAATTTTAAGCACAACATGATTTTCATCAAGTAGCTTAAACTCTAGAGACAAAACAACATATTCAGTATCTGTGAAGAGAACACTGTTCTTTTTGTCACATATTTGTGACACACTGATAAGGTTATACTTAAGCTCCTTAACAAAGTACACATCTTCAAAGTCTAAATTACCAGTTTTAATATTTTCTTTACCAGTTACTTTACTACCTTTGGAGTTGCCTCCAAATGCTACAAGTCCACCATTAAGATCCTTGTAATCTGAAAGGAAAGACTTGTTTCCAGTCATGTGCCTTGAGCAACCACTATCAATAATTCATGTATCTTTTAATTCAGCTTCTGGGTTGCCCTATACAAAAACAAGAGAAGTTAGTTTCTCTTAAGGACCCAAGCCATTACTGACTTGAGTATGCCTTGTGGATTAAAATATTCAAATCCTTTACAGATCCATGATCCACTGTTGTCTTTGGAGACATGATCAATGACATTTGGTTTAGGTCTCCAAATGCAACTTGCTAAGGACTTAACAACATTCACCTTATTTCCCTGAATAGTACTAACTACTGCTCTATGCCCATCAGTAATAACATTTACCTTAACAGTACTAACTCTTTTTGTTGAAACATTGTTTTTATGTATTGTTCTTTGATGAAAAGGCCTCTTAACTGGTGAATGTGATTTGTGAAAAATATTTGATCTTTGATTGACAACATTCACAGTTGGTTTAGGTGCACCAGGCTTAGTAGTGTTAATTGATATTTTGCCTGAATTGGTTAATACTACTGATGGAACAAATTTTCTGTTGGAATGTGGGTGAGTCCATTTATTAGAAAAGTTTTGATGGTTTACCCTTTTTGCATTGTTCCATACTGGTCTAGCACCCCTTAGATCAGATGCCTTCCCCACATTATTCATCATAGATTTTTTAACCATTTTGTTCTCATGATAATTACAATATCTGATTAAATGATTAAGACTACCACACACAAAACATGCTTTCTTAGTAAACCCAAAACCAAGCCCTAGTTTTTGAGTCATTCTTTCATTCCAGTTTTTCTTGTCATTCCTAGGACTTTGACTAAACTTCCTAGGTTGTTCAGCCTTTTCATTTGTGTGTTTTTCATTAACAGACTTAAGCACAATCTCATCCTCATCACTATCAGAATCCCATTCTTCTATGAGGGGGGCATCATTAAAAACTCTAGACTTATTGACAACTGATTTAGAAACAGGTTTAGGCTCCACCTTATTTGTTTTAGCTTTAATAGGCTTAACTACAGTTTCATTAGGCTTAACTCCAGTTTCATTAGCTTTAGACTTGCTCATATCAGACCTATACACAGAATCATCTAATCCAGCAAAAGATAAGTCAGCCCTTAGAGGTAAGTAGTTCCTAGTATAAGGAGGGGGAACTGCATGATACCCTTTAACTGTTTTAAATCTATCATTTACTGGATTATCATCCACATCTCTTTGACTCTCATTTACCTGACTATCATAGTCAAGAACAGCTTTATCATTAACAGTTATTTGACTATTTATTAGTTTAGTTAGATTTTTAGATGATGTGTCAAATTTTTGTAACTTTAGTTTTAAATCATCTTTTTCTTTTAAAGCCTCATCTAACTGATTTTTAAGTTGTTTAATCTTAGCATCTCTTACTCTAACATCATACTTTAAGAACTCAATACTTTCTTCATAAGCAGCCTCATTGTTTTCATGAACAAGTAATCTAGCCTCTACAGATTCTAAGCCTATTTGGTAACCTATTATCTCTAGACTAGCTGTATTAAGTTTTTCTTTTTGCTCATCATAATGTTTTTGAAGAGTTTCAAAATATTTTAAGCATTCTTTTAAACAAGTATGTACCTCAGAGTCTGAAGACGATAAGGAACTTGGAGATGAGTAGGCCATAAGAGCAAAGTTTATGGAAGCTTCTTCAGCCTGAAAGCTCCAGTCATATCTACCTACTCTATCTTGAACAATCAATGCGGTTGCAGAAGTCTCCACTGGTATTGTCCTTCTTGCATTTTCTCCATTTCTATTCCCTTTATTTCTTGATGCCCTGCATTCTCTGGCAAAGTGACCTCTCCTGTGGCAGTTGTAACATTCAACCATTGTTTTATCAAACCCAACTATTTCTTTACCATTGTACTTGAAGTTTCTTCCAGTCTTCTTCATGAATTTCTTTACCCTTATAGTGAGCATTGCCACTTGCCATTTGAGATCCATCTCTTCAAGATCTTTAGGATTAATCGGTTCCAAGTCTTCATTATCCAATTGTGGAGTGTTGGATTGGTGTTGTCAAATTTATATACCAATAGTAATAATCCCGTAAGAATTCTTTCCAAAATACTTCTCAACCAAGAGAAATATAAGGTAAAAATCTCACAAAAGAAAACACAATTCGTATATTTTTATCCGGGAAGTACTTATCCTCGGGTCGTGTCCCAACGAAATCGTGAATTGAGAATTTAAGAATGATTCGGATTCGAGTTTAGAATAGTAAAGAATATTTGATTTGTTGATTATACTACAAATGTAATAGCAAGAATTGAAAAACAATTAACTAGCACGAAAATTAAATGCACAAAACGTAATAAACGCGAGCTAAAACTGAAATTTAAAAACTAAAACACAACTTTTAACAAATTTAATATCTAAAAATCACAAATTTAAAATGAAAATTTTAGGAAAAAGAATTAGAATTTTTTATGTATTTTTGAATTTTTTATGATTTTTCTAAGATTTAATGATTTATCAAAAATAAACTTTTTCTAAAAATTAACACTAAAATTTTTCTTTTATTTTTCAAAAATACTAGATTTAAAATGAAAATTAATGCAAAAAGAATTTTAATTTTTCAACTATTTTTCTATTTTTTATGATTTATCTAAGAAAAAGTAATTACCTTAAATCTATTTTAATTCCTAGAAAATACAAATTTAATGAGAAAAATATGGAAAAATGATTTTTAGAAACTAATTAAGTGCAGAAAGTTATAAAAAATAAAAGCCCTAATTTCTACTTTTTATTTTTCAACTAATTCTAAAAACCCTAATTTTATAAAAACTATTTACTAAAAATTAAATTCTATTTATTATTCTAGAAAAGACAGGGTAGAAAGTGCAAGAAATGAAAGTATAGGGTAGGCGGGCGAACTATGGAAATTTTACACAATAGAGAAAACGGGTGCCCTTGAAGTTTAAGAAAAGAACAAAACAAACCCTGCGCTTTTTGCTTATTTAGCTTATTTAAAAAATGGTTTTCAGCAAAAACTCAAAACTGCAAACTTGTAAAGCAGCTTATTCCTAACAACTTTAATAAAAGCTCTTTCAACTTTTAACCAAAGAATAAGCTACAAAATAAGCATCTAAGTTGCTGTCACAGAAAGTGCTAGTTAACTAAGCTTTTTGGATTTTTGCTTATAGAGAGCTTATTACTTAATGAAAATGAAAACTAAAAGAGACTACTTGTATATTAAGATGTGTACTAGGGATGTTTAAACTAAAATTAGCTAAGTATGAACAGGATTAACAAGAAAATTAAACTGAAAATGTGCTAGTTTTAAATTGAAACTGTTTTGAGCTTTTTTCAAATAAGCTATCAAGCTTATTTTTGGACCTTAAGTGCTGAGATTTTGAAAACAAGCTAAACTAACTTTCTAAAATCAATCTAGATAAAAAGATTTCCACAATTTCTAATAGAAATGAAAAACTTAAAGTGTGAAATGGCAAAAGTCTAAACTGTTGTGTAGTGTTTTGCTGATGCAAATGGTAAATCAACTAACGCAGGCTAAACTTTGAGCTTTAGACTTTCTAAACACTTCACTAAGTGCATTTGCAACTTAAATGACAAAAGTTAACAATAAGGAACTATAAACACAACCAAACCTAAAATGTCCTACTCAATTCATTTACCCTGGTGCTAGTGAAGAGTTTTTAAACTCTAATCTTTGAACAACTACAAACTATTTCTAAAACTTGTTTTTAAAACTTTCTTTAAAAGTTCTAACTCAAGGTAATGAAAGCTTTGACAACCTATGGTTGAATTTTTTGTACCCTCCCCCGTCCTAATTAGCTAAAGCCAAACACTCCTTTACTTGGTTAAGCTGTCTTAAGATAATTGAGATTAAAATCTATTTATCAACTAAAACAGATTAACTTTTTATCCACTTCTATTAAGATTGACCTACTTAAGCTAATTAAACTGTAAAATGCCTAGCTTATTCATGAAAATAAGATAGTACCTCTACTATGCTTATACTACTACTATGATAGAATTTAATGAAAAGTGAGATTACTTCAACTAACTTTTATGAAACCTAAAAACAGCTAACTACACAACTTTAAACAACATGCTTTACAAAGAAATAAGCTAGAATGATGAGAAATAAGCAAGTATAGAAGATCAACTTTAAGCTAAAATGAATCTAAAAGAGTGAAACCTGAAAGTTAAGGAGTCTCAGGACTAGAGCCACTCTAGTAGAGTGAGTGGCTCAAATTGTGAACCTAAGTGACTTCCAAAGTCTCTAAACCCAAGCTTTTAGCTCAATAAGCTGAAACAGCTTATTTCTCCTTTGATGCTTGAAAATGAGCTTTATCAACCTTAAGTGATCATGTTTTTGATGTAAGTAGGTAAAAATGAGTAAATGAAAGCTTAAGCAACAACATTTGACTAAAACTGAGCTTGTAAGAAGTAATAAGCTCAAATGAGCTTATTTTGAGCTTATTTGATGAAATCGAGTTGAACTTGAAATCAAAAAAACACACAAAGCTTAAATTCTGAATTATATTGCTAAAGTTATAAGGTACAAGAGGAAAGGAACAGCGTACAATTGCTTAAAAGCTATTTAGAAAATTTAAGAGTAAATGGCTTATAAAACGGGAAATTACAAAGTAAAGTTTTAAAAACAAAATCAACAACAGAAAAATGATGTCTAAGCCTTCTATTTATAGAGGAGAGGTGAAGAGAGGGAAAGAAATTCCGTAGCTTCTTTAATCCTACGCCCTTGATCATTGTTCGAACACATTTAAGCCGTTTGATCATTGTATGATGTGTTCCTGGCCTATAATGTGTATTTACAGTGTTCGGTTGTTGAGTGGCGGAGAGAGTATGAAACGGATTTCGGGTCTTAAAAGGACGCAGGGGGTGGGGTAAATTTGTGGATTGGGTTGGTGTAATTGTGGCGGGAAATCTTTTACGGCTGTTTAGTTTTGTTGCGATATAGCCGGGTGGGATTATTTTAAAAGTTTGGAAAGTTGCGCTACACTTGGTCCCCGTTTTTGCTTGCACGCCAAATGTAGTGTAAACAGGTTTGAAATAGCATGAATATGGTCCTTGTGGTTGCTTTCTTTATTTTCTTCTCTTTTTTCTTTTAATAAAACACTTTTCTCTTTTTGTCAATTTGGCCCATTGGATCTTTAATCTTTGCAAAATAAACACTTAAAACTTGAAGACTTGTCATTTTTGCCTTTGACTTTATCTTGGGTCTTTGGAACTTCATTGTTACTTTTCTTTGACTGTGTCGGGTGATCCGGCTTGATCTCTTGGTGATTTCTCACTTCTTGCTCTTGTACTCTTTGTCTTTTTGCCGTTTCTTGTTTCGGTTTTTGATGTTTTTTGCTTTCTTTTGTGCCTTTTCAATCCTTTCCTGCACAATTGGACACAAAAGCCACACATTTTCTATTTCTTTTTTTTGGCTCTTAATTGGCTTTTTATTTGACAAAAAATCCCGGTAAAATTAATGTACATTTAAGCAAATATCACTGATCACCACACTCGGACCCCTGAAACACAAACTATACCCATATACCACATCCTCTTGACTCAAACAATTTCACTAAGTGATATGGATGAATCCCTGTCTCCCACTAAACCCGCTGAACCAGTCACTGACTACTCAACTAGGCTGTGTTGCTGAACTAATGAAGTCTCTTAACCCTTTATATATGAATTTGAAAGAGGTTTATTGATATGTTTTGTTTAAGGTATAGGAGTATATTTGCTTGTGCAACAAAACAACAAAGAATAAGTATGTATATTTGTATTATTTTTTCTTTGTTGTATATCAGATTGTAAGAAGAAGCCTTTATGCTCACTTACATCTGAAAATTCACTTAGTCTATTTGTATATCTAAATAGGGGAGATTGTTGGGCAAACTTGATGCCCAATAGTCTTTGACTAGGATTTAAACATAAAATAGACTAAGTGTATCAGGTAGTCATCTTGAATGTTCTTCAGAGGCTAAAGAAAGTCACGAACAAAGAAGCCTTGAACTAAAGAAGATGATGAATCAAGTCTAAACAAATGTTCAGCAAACATCAACAACAAATAATTAGAAAGTTGTATTCTTATTGTTGTCTCTTTGTTGTAACTTAGTATGTAAGAAGAAGCCTTTATGCTCAATTACTGCTAATTGATTTAGGCAATATTTCTATCCAAATAGGGGGAGATTATTAAGCCAATTCAGTGCATAACTTGGTCCCTTGTATAGGATTTGTATGAATATATCATAAGTAATAAACAAGTCGCTGAATTGTATTAAGTTCAGTGAGTCATCCTCAGATGTTCATTTGAGTCTAGAAGAAAGACTTCATTCATAACTGAGGGGACCTTCAGCGAGTGAAAGAATAGAACCAAATCAGAATGATGGGTCAGTGTGTATTTGGGCAAAGGCTTATTGACTTCCAAAGACATCTCTGAGGTGAGACATAAAGATATTGCGCATTAGGAACTTACTATATGCAAAAAGCAAGGAAAACAAAAAGGTACAAGAGTAGCTATAAAGTACTAGGTAGGTATAAAGCAAATAGTTAAAATAACTATTTGCTTTAGTACTTTATTAAAAAGCTTCTCTTGGAAGCTTTGCCTTTCCCCTCCTATATATATTGCACACTTATATAGAGATAGGTTAAAGATTCTAGACACAAAGATAATACAAAGTATTATAGTGATAGAGTCCTCCTCTCATTGGTTCATGAGCAAAGCTATGAACAATGAGAGTTTTATTTGTCATTCAATATCCCGGTTGTTGGTTCGCAAACAACCGGGTGCACTTGTAAATCTTTGATTCATTTCTAATAAGATTTATAAACGTTGAAAAATACAAATCATGTTATTAGTTAGTCAAATGGGTCTCGTGTTAAATATAACAGATATTACACGAAAACATAGACCAACATTTTTATATAACAAATTCTATTTATCATATAAATAATAAATATGTAGCGATTTTTTAAATGAAAAATATACCGATATAAGACCTCTGTATTACGAACAAAAAAGACTAATACTTGATATGTTCAGGGGCTGGTGCCCGTTACGATTTGAATTTTTTTAAGTTAATATATGTTTTAAGAAAAAAAAACTTTTCAAACACACCTATGGTATATAACTAAAATACCTGGAGTTTATTTAAAAATATAATGAACAAATTTCTATTTCAATTTTGTTGTTACGTTGAAGTCTTAACGTTTGTCGAATTTCAATGAGAATTAGGTACATTCTCATTTACCAATGCTCGATGATTCAAAAATGAATTATCTTCGAAAAAACAGATAAAATAGCCTTCCTTTAAACAAACCGCATTGCATACTAACCTATAAAAAAACACGCACACAAATGTCTACAATAAACTAACACCCATTGCAACACATGTGTCTTTTTCCATCTCGTTTTACAATAAAATTCTTTTGCTAATTTTCAAGTTATTATCTTATAGATGTGGGTTTATTTATATGTTACTCCCCAACCCCAAGTGATTTTTAGGATAGTTTGGTTTTTTACTTGTTTTTTATCTCAATTAAAATAAGCATGATAAGTTAAGCTAATGATGATTAATTTTGCTTACTTATGTCATTTGCCTTTGAAAAACAAATGTTTTAGGGTTGCGGTAGGGGTATTAAAAAAAAACAAGAAAGGAACCAAGAAGCATATTAGAACATGGTTCGATTTTCAGTTCCTAGAAATTCAATATTTTGATTCTCGAGCGATTTGGATTGGAACCATGCGGGTTTCAATTACTTTTTCAAGAAACCGACTCTTTTAAAAAAATTAATTTGATAGGTTGTATTTAGAATTAGTGTGCATGCGGTCCTAAAAAAAATGTAAAAATAGGGAAAAACAAACAACACTTATGAATTAGTAGTTGTATAACCTATAACCCCAAAACCCATCAAAAATCAAAAGCTAACTTTATCTATTCCAAATAATCAAACAAAATATTGTATCTTCAACTACTAACAACATTCAAATATTCAGTGTCGTGTTTTTTATACTTTTGGGAAATTGTAAACTTATGCTTTGTGTCTTTGCTTATCTTATTTTGAACACTTGAAATTATTTACGTTAGAGACATTTTGTTAGGATATCATATCACATCATCATTAACACATGAAATTCCAAGAAAAGAAAAAGAAGAAAGATAGGATAAAATTTGTAGAAAAAAAAGGAAAGAAAAGAAAAAAAAGAGGTTACTTGATATTAGAAGAGAAAGAGAGGTAATGAAATCCAAGCAACAACAATCACCTTGTTTGTGTGTGTGTAAGGGTATTCTTAATGTAGAGAAACCGGCAAACCGGTTTCGGCTCAACCCGGTAAGAAATCGGTTCCAAACCGGTTCAGGGTTTGGGCAAACCGGTTTCGGCTCCGCGTTGACCGAAACTGGTTCCTGTTTGACTCAAACCGAACCGATCTGGTTAACCGATTTGCGCACGTCTAGGCTTGACTATGAGTAGCGATCCTTTGTTTTTCAGTTTATGTTAAAAAAATTATAGTTGTTTTATTGTTTGTTAGCGATTTGTGTTGGTGATTTGTGATAAGGTCACAAATTCACACAACCGTGATTTGTGTTGGTGATTTGTGCTAATGTCACAAATTCACACAACCGTGATTTTTGTTGGTGATTTGTGCTAAGGTCACAAATAAACACAATCATTAATGTTTTGTTTTTACTTTTTCTAGTTTACTACTCCAGTCCGAGCTTTCGCGATTTCGCCAATCAGACTGCGGGGGAGTGTTAAATGATAAGGATAGTGGCTCAAGCCCGGCTTGTGGGTTGGGTCCATTAGGGTTTGCTCATGTCTTGTACTCTATATATTTGGCTGAATAATAAAGTTATACCTAGGGGTTTCATTACCCTAAACCCACAAACCGGGTTTGGGCCTATTTATTCATTAATACTTTACTCGTGAACTCGGCAATCTTTCAACCAGAAAATTCGCCCACCATTTTGCTGCTTCTGAGGTTTATCTTTTGTGTTGATGCAGAAATTTTGCAATTTCGTTTACTTAGGCTACTATTTAGATCACTTTTCAAAAAAGTGTCCGTTAAACTGAGTGATCTATAATTCTATATAGTTTTTAATTTTTATTAGTTAAGTAACCTAAATTTCGGGTTTAGTAATTTATGACTGTTTAATTCTTATAAGCCAGGTAAGCTAAACATCGTGTTTATTAAGTTCGGTGACGTTTTTTTCTTTGCTGCCAATGTTGGTAATATTTACTTGCCAATTGCACAAGGGTAGTAGTAATCTAGCTAATTCATTAATGTTCTTATCACGTAGTCACGTAGGGATGATTGGTATTGGTTTATTCTTTAAAAGTTTACATTTGTGCTTATAATTATAGATCGGATAACTATTACGCAGTTTTAAAGCAACGTTGTGCTTGTGTTTGCTAAATATACATGTGAATGTTTAGCATTGTTGTTGTTGAAAGTTTTTTCTTTGACTAAGCTTATAAAATTGTTTTCATTTAATAGGATCTGATAATGAGACTGATCGTAAGATCCTACCAATTTATCATGTTCTGTAAGCAACGGATAAACGAGTCAAACTATTTTTATTTCTACTCATCATCAAATATAAATTTATTTAATATCCTCTTGAAAATGTCAAAGTTCAAATTTAAAGTACAAAGTAAAAGTAAACAACAAAAAATAATCACGTTTCAATCGTCACATTCCAATTTACGGAATAAAATTACAAAAATGGTAATAAAGTCTCAACAAAAGTTATTCACTAGTATCACTACATTAAGCTATTGAATTAAAAATTAAAGGTTAATAGTTAAAGTTAAAATGTAAAAAAGTAAAGATATACAACAATTACTGTAAGAAAATTTTTTGCTAAGGTATGGAACATGAGACGAAGTACCCAAATTTGTTTCATGTAATTCAATTTGGGGGAAAGTAATAATTCGGTTTATTGATTAGAATCTAGGAAAAAACGTAAATATTGTTACTGAGATCTGCGGATGTATTGTTCTTTTTGGGCAAAAAAAGTAATGGGCTAGTAAGTATGTAGTATAAGTTAGTAACTTGGTAATATTGGTAACTGTATCGACACGCGATCCTACGTTTACGCGCGAGGGGGGGGGGGGGGTGTTACGGAATCCAACTTTGCGATATACCTCTGATGCGATCCTACACCGATCCTATACGATTTTATCAGGTGGACACGTAAGATCGTACGATCTTACGTGTAAACTCGCGAGTTTGACAGCCTTGTTTAGCATTGTTGTTGTTGAAAGTTTTTTCTTTGACTAAGCTTATAAAATTGTTTTCATTTAATAGGATCTGATAATGAGACTTGAACGTGCAAGGACGCAGGAAAAACACAGCGAAAGTGTGAGTACTGATGACGTATACTGGGTGTACCAAGCTTCTGGGCTTGGGCCACATTATCACCCGGGCTTTTGGGCCAAACCTATCAATAACAGGCCATAATAAAAACCAATCTCGCGTGGGCTTCGGCCCCGAACCTAGCGA
>BQNB010172687.1:0-13439 GCA_026074375.1 Tanacetum coccineum
AATAAGCTCTCAAATGAGCTTATTAAGCTACGGCTTATTTATAAAAAAGGAAATTAAAACGTGTACTAATATTTGATTTGGTAATATACGAATGGATGAGCTAATGTAGCAAACTGGTTAAGGTATATGTGTTGTGTGTGGGAGGTCGTGGGTTCGAGTGTGGTGGCAACCCCTTTTTGCTCTTTTTTATTTTTTTGACTTTTATGAAAAACTAACACTTGGAACTTAAAGAGGACACTAAAATAAGCTACTTTAATGAAAGGAACATAAGCTAACACTAACTAATAAGCCCTAAAACAGCTTATCTAAAAGCTGTTACAGAAACTAGGTGTTTGGGCTTATTCTTACTTAACTAGCTATAATAAGCTCAAATTAAGCTCTAAATGAAAAAGGAAAAGTGTTCTAGAAAGCTAATAAGATGCTTAATCTAAAAATGAAAAGAAATCTAAGCTTACAACACTAGAAAACAACTGAAAGTGAAGATGAAGGTAGCATACTCAGGAAATAGCCAAAGTGCTCAAAATCTTATTAAGCTAAAAAGTTTAATAAGGCAATCCAGGATCTTATCTTTTACCAGCTTATCAATCAACTAATAAGCAACCAATTTCAACCTTAAAATCTAGACCTATAAGCTAAAATCAAGAATTTAAAAGTTAATGTTAAAACTGCTAATGTTTTTGGCTTTTATGGTTTTTGTGACTTTGACAGCTAAATTAAACTAGGGAAATAAGCTAGAAAATGTAATCTAAGACTTATTATATATTAAGCTATAACTACACTTAATCCTACTTTAATCTAAGAACCTAAGTCCTACTTATACTTAACTAAAACTAGACTAAAAGTGACAGCAGTACTAACTTAAAGTTAGTACTGCTACACTTTGCACAAGTGTAAACCAAGAGTGCAGGTTACCAAAAGGGTAAACCGGCACTTGAATACACTCTAATAGAGTGTATAAACTCAATGCAAGCAAGATCTAAGCCTTGGAGGGCTTAGATCAAAAATTTTACAAGTGAAATTTAGAGAAAATTTCCCCTAGTGCTAGAAACACTAAATTAAGCTCAAAATTTCTAAATATCTAAATCTAACCTATAAGAACTTATTACCTATTGATTTTAACTAAATTCAAAGCTGACTCACAAAGGTTTGCTCAAAAATTTTGACTTTTGATAGTCAAAATAGTTTAAACCAAACACTCCTTAAGAAACTAGACAGATTTGAGAAAAACTTTTAAAGTGAAATTTTATGAACAAGTATTAACTACCAGATGATTTTTAGCTTAAAACAAGCTTAATAAACATGAGTTAACAGCTGAATTTAACTAGAAATCAAAGATTAATACTATGCTATTTAATATTTTTGGCTTTTTAGGAGGTTTATGACAAATATATGAAAATCAAAGATCTAAACTATCAAAAGCAAAAACAGATGATCATCTAAGATTATTAATCTACACTAAACACAAATAAGTACTAATAAGCAAAGAGAATAAGCAAACAAGCATTAATAAGCATTTAAGCTATAACTAAGTTGTTTAGACAGAAATTATGGAAAAAGGAAAACTAAAACTTACTTGAACCTTTAGCTAAACAAAAGGACCATTTAAGGCAGCTACAAGCTCTCCTAGCTTATGAATAAGCTAGGAGTTAAGTCCTTGAGAACCCTTCCATGTTTGGTTCTCCTTCCAAAAGTTCACAAATCCAAACACTAGAGTATTTAGTCATTTTAAGCTGATTATATGTTTGAATATAATTAATGCTGGATTGAGTAAGCTCAATTTCAGCTTATAAACTGAAATAGCTTAATGTGTAGCTTATAGGGTAGTAATAAAGGATTTAAGAGGATTAAAATCTTATATTTGAAAAACACTTTAAGAAAACTGAAAAGAGAATTATATTGATTACTTGAAAAGATTACAATGCTTAAAAGGAAGATTACAAGGTTTAAGAGAAAATTAAGCTAAAAGTTGAAATTAAGCTAAAATCTATCTAAAAGCTACTATCTCGTGTATGAAGAGTGAGGGCCTTTTTATAGGCATTTGGTGAAGCTTCCAGACCCTCTTGCCTTGCTCTCCCATCTTTAATCCTGGCCAATCATTTCTTCAATCATTTGAGCTTCAATTGTGGCCGTTTGATCGAATTGTGTGCACTCAAGGATTGCCAAGCTGTCATTCCTTGATGTGACAGCTTGTGCTTCCTTTGTGAGTGAGTTTAGTGCAAATCCCACATATAATTGTACTTTCTCCATTACTGACGTGGCTTTGAGCTTGAGAGAGGGTTAATGAATCTCTTGATTTGACCTTAATGACCATGCCATTGTACTTGAGCTTACTTGAATTGACTAACGCACCCTTTAATTTTGATTTACCCTTTGTTTTACCATGGGGGTGAAAGGTGGGACGACGGGTGAATAGTAACTGGTTTCGTGCCCTTTTTTGACAGTTAAAACTGTTATAACTTAGGGATATTGCACAAATGGTCCTTGTCCTTCTTTTCTCTTTTTCTAGTTATAAAACAGCTTTCGAGAATTGCAAAACTGGCCCTTGTGGTTTGTTATAAAAGGAAATGGGCTAAGGTTTTGGGCCTAAGGATCCGGGCAAGGCCCATTTGGGTTTTTAAGGCCCAATAAGAGGTGAGGGGCTATTTATGGATTTTAGTGAAACTTGGAGGGTGAAAATGGAATATTGTGGGTCTTGTTGACTTTTGTTGACCATGATTTGACCGAGGCTTGATTTTTCTGGCTTCGGCTTTGATTCTTTGGCTTCTTTTTGTACTCTTCTGATTCTCGTGTCCGTGCTTGCCCGTTTTTGACTGTTTTCTTGTGATTTTTGTCTTATCCGTACCTGGACACACAAAACACAAATACAAGCATATTTTTGCCATTTTTGGTCTGTTTTGGGTTTAATTGGGTTATTTTAGGTACAAACGGATATGTGTATTTTACACCTATTAAAATTTCCCAAACTAAACGATTGTGTGTCCTCACGCAATATCACATGCCTTATAACCAAATACCTCAAAACTTCCACAAAACTAAACCTTTGAAAAGTAGCAAAGATTTTTAGAGATAAGAGATCACAAGTTATAAAACACCCGACTTCCCATTTTCAAAGATTTTTCTCTTTTTATGATTTTTCTTGATAATTAACTACCTAACTATAACTTATTTGTGTTGACATAATGTATTGTTTTCATTACCTCATTGGTAACTTTTAGGATCATAGAACAAAAAGCACAATTAAGTGTCTAAAAGATAAAGCTGGCACTGTCCATGATTGAGAGTTTGCTGCGAGCGCTTAAGAGATGTATTTTTGTAATATTGATCACGAGTAATTGTTGCCATCTGGATGCGGGGAAATTACGGTAAGAATGAGCTCCACCGCAAGTTACACAACTTTGCTCGACCGCTTTTACGGGAGCGGGAGCTGAAGGTTGGTTCTGGTTTTTCTTATCAAGAAGTAATGCTTTCACCATATCCTTGAGTTCAGCAACGTCGGATGAAATTTCGGGGGTAGAAGTGCTCGTACTCACTTTGGAAACAACAGCTTTACTTCGTGAGACGACTAACTCTTTGGACCTGCTTTTCAATAGAATAGCATAAGCAAAAATCCAACGGGAGAGCCTTTTGTCCAAAAAAATATTCCAAACCTTGCTCGGCTGACAATATTTAAAAATGAATTGTCTTTGTGCTTCATTTGTATTCAAGAGATGTATAGAACGTCAACACAGTTAGGTTAGGATTCAGGAAAAAAAACGAATCGCGCGCAATCAGAAGGACATGCTCAGAGAATTGAGGAGATCCCTTCGAATCGCTACCCCGTAGTGGACTGGCCGATCAGCCATGTTGACAAAAAGACCTCAAATCAAAACGTTCTTTTGGAAATTTTGTTAATACTCATTACGCCAAATTAGTCATTTTGGAAGGAGGGAAAAATTCAATTTACATAAATTTTGAACAAGATCATCCAAGTAAGAAATCTGAACAGGGGGTTATTTTTTTCCGATCACAAATCTCGTGCAGCCTAGGTACCCCTCGGAGAGAAAAGCGGAAAAAGGTCATAAGCTAATCCCAGAACTGTTCGGAACGTTTATTTAGAGCGTGAATCTAAAGTATAGATATCAGTAGTAAGTAATGATTCTGTTTCAAGATATAGTATCGAATATGATGCTCAATGGGAGAGCGAATACTCACTTATAGTACAATGCACCGACATAGTACAAGATGCTTTCTGAGTTATTTTGTTACTTAGAACAAGATCAGTACTGTCAAATAACTCAATAATACCAAACGAGCAAGCTCAAATAAAATTAATCTCAGAGTGCACTAAAGGGCGGTGAGATAGTTAGTCGCACGGGAAAACATATCTACTGCAGATCACCTGCCAGTAACATAATAATAACCTCGGATCGAATTTAGTCTCTTCTTATGAACAAGTGCTGACTGACATATCTTCCGAGTTACCCAATAGGTACGGCCCATCATGTATATGCGGGTTAAATTTTCCAATGCGTAACTCTGTGGAAGGATTCTCTCTCAGAGATTATTCTTTTGAATGACCGGTGTTACATCATAGAGTCCAAGGCGTAGAGATTCAACCAACACAAATCATGGAAATTATGGAGATTATGCTCTCTAGTCTTTCTGCGTATAGTAGTTCTCTGAGTCTTGTGTCCACAGCTTTGGGTATCTACAGGGGTCGTGCGAGTCTGCTTTATTCTGAGAGACCGAGAGCGTGAGCACATGAGCAACTAAATGATTATTTCTTTTTTTGGAGTTTTATTTTATAATCTAATTCACAAGTTATGTTAACGGACAACGATATAACTAAAGCTTCACCAAATAATCGACTTAATTCACGGTAAGCGTCTTTCTCTCTCAAAAGAAACACCGAACTGAAAACGCGCAACTGGCGTCTGAGTACATAAGTACAGTAGATGGCCGCAATAGGCACGGGTCTTCTGTTTAAGAACCTTTCCTCCATTTAAAAAACGAGTACTTTTGTCTAGTTCCTTGAACAACCTACTTATAGCTTGTTAACTTTTCAAGGTGAAGTAATTCTCACGTACCTACGTAACTGAACACACAATGTGCAAGTTTTTTATGAATCTTTCAGCGTTCCGGGACACTTATATAATATAGAGAGCTGAGAATATCAGTCATAGGTTCCATATGGAACAGGCGATATATCATGGTGTGCAGCAGAGGAGATTAGATCATTTTTAGATCGTTACCACTCTCTTGTCGAAAGCTCTTATTGTTATATAATTTCTCTTTTCTCTACATGGGACAAAAAGCAAAATTTTTCAAATTTTCTTTTTTGAGTGTTTTGCTAATGATAAGTTATAGATAGATAAAAAAAAGAAAATGAATTTTTTTACTTTTTTACTTCTATATGTTATATATTTTATCTACTAATAAAAATCGAAAGAATATATTCACAAATTCAAACAATGAATTTTATCAAACCGTTAATCGATAAATCGTTTCACACACTAGCCTACCTACTCTACTCACGCGGCCACCCACACCAATATTTGATTAGCGTTTTGTTAGCGCGATACAGATACAAAATACGTCATCTAGTAAAGTTGAACAAGACACTCCATGCTTATTTCAAAGAAGAAGGCATTGAACATCAGACTTCCACTCCACGAACACCTGAACAGAACGGTGATTCGTTCAATATTATATATATAATATAGGCAAACAATCAACCAAATACCCTTAGCTAGGGATTGGTTAAGAATTCACAAAATAAAATATATATGTATCCGGAAGTTTGATTTCCCGGGTCGTTATGTCCCAACGAGGTGTGCAATGGAGAATCGAATAACGGATTGATAATTGATGTTTGAATTTGACAAGATTATGATTGGTTTTTCTATTACTACAATTAAAAATGCAAAAAAAGATTAAAAAAAACCTAAAAACGAAAGCTAGAATGATTTAAATCTAAAAACGTAGACGAAAACGTAAAAAACGCGAGCTAAGAACCTAAATAATTCAATTTTAATCCTAAAATGATTTTTTAACTATTAATGGGTCCTAGTTGACTAAAAAGGAAGTTTGAAAAAAACTAGATCGAAAACGGAGTTGGTTAAGTCTAAAAACGAGTCAAAACAAAAACGGGAACGAATCCCGTTCTTTAAAAAGTGAAACTTTGCAAAAATGACCCTACAAATGTAAATTTATTTTTCCTAGAAAATATACAATAAAAGAAAATTTTTAAAAAAAGATTTGTATTTTTCTGATTATTATTTTATTTTTTATGAATTTTTTTAAGTTTTTAATGAAAATAAATTATAAAAAATACTAAACTATTTTATAAAAATCTAAAAAAAATACAAAAAATGGCTAAAGTTATAATTCAGGGAAATTAAATAAAGCTACAAGGAATCTAAGAAAAATAAAAGAAAAGAACCAGCTTATTCCAATAAGCTAGAAGTAAGCAAAACATCTTATAGGCTGTTTGGGCCAAAAGGCCTTAAGTTTATTTTGGTTGCAAAGCTTAACGCAAAAGACCCAAGGGCGCTGTTGGTAGTAGGAGTTGTGTTAAAATTGTTGGTTGAGGGAGGTAGAGGTCCCAAGTTCGAGCCCTAGCTCACTTGGGGCTTCCCTCCTTCCCAACAGTTTTTGTTTTTGCAATTTTTTTTACACTTTTATAAAACACACAAAAATAAGCAAATTTCAAAACTATGACTTTTTATAAAAGCTACTGAATAAGCTGGAAAAAGCAAAAACAAACAGACAGATGGGCTTTTAAGCTTAATGGCTTATTTTTTTTTCTTTTTTGGATTTGAAAAAGCCCAAAAAGGCAATCTAGCTAAGAACTTTAACTCTACTAATTGCAATAAGCAAATGCAGGTTGAAATAAGCAAAGTTGAAAGAAAAATAAGCTAATAATAGCTTATTTGCTATCTGAACCAAAAAATGGTATGCAAACAGACAAATGGTTGACTTTGGGCTTATTTTTAAGCCACTAAACAAACACTTGAGGCTTAATGACTTATTAAACTAAAAAGCATGGCCAAAACTCTATACAAAACAACAATCAAAAAGAATTTTGAAAGAAAAATAAGCAAGGAAAAGCTACTAGAAAAAGCTAGGACAGACAGATTGCTTAAATGCACAAAAGGCACAAACAGCTTTTCTTTTTTTGATTTTTAGACAGATTAAGCAAAAGAAAAAGGGAAATAAGCAATCACAAGCACATAAGCATACACAATAAGCAACTAAGATCAAAAGAGAACAATTAAAAACCACCAAATAAGCCAGAAATGGGCTTATAAACTCAGCAGTACTAACTTTAAGAGTTAGTACTGCTAGTTGAAATCTTAGTGCTACTAAGCTAAAAAAAAACAAATAAGCACAAATGCAAAGAGAAAAAAGCAAAAACATATACTCAAATCACCTAAGGAGCAATTAAGAACTACCTATAAGCAAGAAATGCAAACAGAAAAGCTCAAATAAGCAACTTCAGCACCAGGGCAAATTTTCTAGCCAAACATTTTGCAGGCACATTTTTAAGCTAGTAAAAAGCTTTTAAAAACTAAACTAAGATTAAACAGATTGAGCTTATATACTTTTGAGCTTATAAAATGATTTGCAGGACTTATATTAATTTCAACTATCTAATTTTAAGATTGCAAAAATGATATTTAAAAGTGCTTAAACTACTTGACAGTCATGTGTTCTACCTTATAATAAACACTGCAGGAATACAAAATTAAGTCCTAATGTTAAAAATTTACTCCTACATGAACATTAAAAATTGTGAAAAAACTAATATAAACCTCAAGCTAATGATCAAAATAAGCAGTTCTAGCAGAACTATGAATCAACTGATCAAACCATGGCTATATAACTTAACTTATGAGCGATTTTATCATAAACACTTATAAATCTACTTTTAAAGGACTTTAATTTAGCTAGGTGAAATAGATTACGTAACCCCAACCCTGACACTACCAATGACCCATTTGTAGCCTTGTGCCAAACACCCCTTTAAGACTAAAATGGCCTTTTTAGGATGATTATTAGATTTTAAGCAAAACATTGCAAATACCAGATGTTGAAAAAGGCTTGAATAGGGTACAATAAGCCAAAATCTTGACAACAATAAAGCACTTCAAATAGCTGGGACAGATTATGCCATTTTCCAAGGCCCAAATTGGACAAATTTTAGGAAAGCTTTCACAAGTGGATTTTAAACTAAAACATAGGTCAAATAAGCAACTAAAAACAGATCGTGTACTATGATAATGAAAGGGCAAATAAGCAAAAATCAAAGATAAATAAGCACTTATTTAAAGGATGAACTAATAAGCAGTTTAAACTAGAAAATAAGCAGTTTTAACTTAAAACTTGAGTTTAACTAATATTTATAATCTAATATGCTAATTTATGACATCTTAAGCTGATAATGAACAAAATAAGCAGAAATAAGCCAAGATAAGCAATGCTATAGTGATTTTTGCAAAAGATTGGAAAATAAGGAGCTTACAAGTTCCTTAAGCTTTTTCTTGAATTTCAGCAAACTCAAACACACATAATGCTTACCAATAAGCTCTACAACCATGGTCATCCTGAATTTACCATGCTCCATTTGCCTTTGATAGTAATCTATTTTGAATTTTAACATATAAACCTCAAAACTTCATTAAGCTTTTAAAACAGTACAATGGCTAATAAAAGGTTACAATAAGCTGTAAATAAGATAATAAAAAAGAGTACAATAAATTAAAAAGACTTAATTAAAGCTAGAATGCCATATTCGGCTACAAAGGGATTGTATTTATACTACTAGTCTTCAATACTTGGTCTTTCAGTTGTGTTTCTTTTGTGAGAGCCTTCAAAGAGTGTTTTTTGTTGTGTGAGAGCAATGCCAAAGCTAATCCCAGCCATCAATCATCTTGTGCTTCTTTAAAAGTCATATTAGCCATCGAATTACTTTAAACAATGTGGGATTGCCAACATGGCAAGTATCATGTGATTAGGGCTGGTAGTGGAGGTGAGGGAGGAGTTTTATCCCTTGTATAGTTTTGGTGTTGCAGGGTAAAAGGGGGAAGGAGAACCCGTGAATAGTTGTGGGTTTCTTTGGCGGGAAAACTTGTTATAAGGGAAACAGGGGAAAGTTTGGTTAGTTGGCAAATTCGGCCCCTCAAAGTTATAAGTGTAGTTGCAATTGAGGTCCTTGTGGTGTTGAAACTTTTGAGGGTTGACAGAAAGGCCCCCTTAACTCATATATGCTAATTACATAGGTGGTCCTTGTGTTATATAGCTTTAGGGGTTTGGCAGATTCAACCCCTAAAGTTATATTTTAGGTAAATTGCAATTTCAGCCCTTGAACCTTTTATCCTTGATTTACATCTTTGGGATTTGGCATTATTGGTCCCTCAAAGTTGTATTTTTCTGATTCAGCTTCTCGGAGTTGACTTTGACTTTGTCGGGCTTCGATTTGACTTTGGCTTTGACTTTTACTCACGCTCTTTTCATTCTCGTGCTCGGTTTTGTCGTTTTAAGCTTTGTTTTTGTCATTTTCTTGAATATCCGTTTCCTGCTCAATACAAATGTAAAACATACAAATACAATGTATTTTTGGTACGTTTTTAGTCATTTAAGTCCGTTTTTAATGGAAAATGGTATGTGTAATTAAGCACATACCAAAATCTCCCATACTAAGATATTGCCGTGTCCTCACGCAATGTTATGAAGTAAACACTTAAGAAAACCAAGAATCTCAATCCCCCTCGACTAATAACCTCGAAAAGTAGCTAAGTGTTCGTCAAGGGGAACTAAGGAATCAATAGCTTCGACAAGTCCCGTTTTCACCATTTTTTATATTTACACTAACTATCCCTAATTTTTTGGATTTTTCCTTTTTCTTTTCTTAACTAACTAACATGTTTGACTTCCTTTATTTTATCAACACTGGGATCATAGAATGAGAAGCGCCCATAGAATAATCTATGGATGTCCTGACGGATAAATTTATCGTCCCCGATTTTTCACTAGTCCCAAGCTAAGCGTAAAAACGAAATCACTGTTAAGTACAAGTAAAGATGCTAACACTACTTATAACTATGACTTGTCAACTTTTTGCTCTCCAACAATTATTCTATTAGTGTGATTGTGCTTAATTTTAAGTTAAATTTAGATCGACAATTTTAGAAAGCAGTATAGTTTATATGCATAACGATATTTTTGAAGAAACCTGGGGAAAAGACTAGATCACCCACCAACCAGCATATTCTCGATAGATCCCAGCCGAGTTCGACTTAGGTTATCAGGTTGAGACCCCACAGGAGAATGTTCGCAATGTAATAGCGGGATACTCTACCCTTTTAGGCCGAATTTCTTAGATTTCCGCTAAATAACATACTACTCAATGCATGCAACATCAAAAATAATGATCTCATTGGTGCGATTATTTCCTAGAAAGAATCACTAACCTGCAACCAATAAACTTTGATGTCTTAAAGCAGTATCTTAGTTCAAAATCATACTTGAGTTTAAAAAAAAGAAATCTTAAGCCATTAAATTTCCTTATTAGTCATTTATTGCTATAATCATACTATAATTCCGTCATCATTTACATGACTTAACCATACATCGGCCACGCCTCCGACAAGATGTAGTGACTTAATCTGACGACGTCCTCCTCCGTATATGAAACTTCAACATCGTCGGCCAACGCCACCGACAAGATAAAGTAAAATTAACGGAGAATTCTTATTGATAATACTTAAGAATGTACACTTTGGCATTTATTATCTCCTATGGCTTTGTTTTTTGAAGACTGCAACATGGTTGTGAGCCGGCAAGAATGTAGTAAACCTTTATCACCCAACAGTTTATATTCAGTCATTTTTTTTTACACATTATTTTCCGTAATAAGAAAATTTTGTTTTAGAAATTCAAGATTACAGTTGAACTAAGATGAATATTTTCGTTTCCCGACAAGAGCTTCTTTTTAGAAAATTCGGTTAAAAGTTAAAGCAAAAATTAAGCACATTTATTAGTCAGGTTTTAATGAGCTTTCGGGTAGAAAAGCGACAAGTTAACACTCATAAGCTTTTAAGATGTCCAACTAATCCTTGTTTAGCATCTACTGTAAACAACACTATCATTTTTCGTTCCTTCCAAGAATTTTAAAGTCAGTGAACGCTTAGTCTCAAAGTTAAGGGAACCACTAAGAGCTCAATATGCCCTCGACCGAGTCCACAATTTAATCTCCATATCTACCCATATAAGGAAGTCAAAATATGAAAAAACACTTATTTTATTTTGAAAATTTTTAAATTTTTTCATTTTTTTTGTTGCAAAATTTTGGTGGTAAAAACAAGATTTACGTGACAACCCAACAGGCTGCAGGTAAATACAATCACAGATTCCCCCATACTAGAACTAAACATCTTCCTCGATGTTTTAAAAAGGTTATGATTCGTGATATAGTACACACTTATATAGCAACCCTAATACAAGATTTAACCGATATGGCCCTTGACCAAGCAAAAGGACAAATTCCACAAAAGGATAAAATACACAAGAAAGAATCAGATGATAAAAAGATGTCCGGAAGAATAGTATCCCGGGTCGTATGTCCCAACGAGGCTGCAATGTGAAAGTAATCCGTTTGATGAGGAAATTGAATGATGGAAAAGTATATTAATAAGATGAAGCACTGATAAAATACACTAAAGATTAATTAAATAAAACCTAATTTTATTCTACAGGAAACAAATATAGGAAATGGGGATCTACAAACTACGGGAAGCCACCAAATAAGTTCTAGGGCAATCCTAGAATTAAATATATACTAAAATACGGGGAACAAAATCAGGTATCGGGAAACTTAAATAATACTAAAAATTAAGAAAATAAATGCAAATAAAATTAAAAATCAAAATAAAATTCTAAGTAAGAGTTTATTGAAAAATAAAGAAAACTAGAACAAAAACGTAGGTCGTTTGAATGTAAAACGAAAGAAACGTAAGAACGCACCCGGTAAAACGGGTCTAAAACCTGAAATTTAATAAAAATAAAGCCTACACTAAAATTTTATATTTTTTCCTAGACACTACATGACAAAAAGAAAATTGTTATAAAAAAGAAACATATTTTTTTTATAATTTTTGGATTTTTTATGAATTATATAAAGGATTAATAACCGAATTAAAAACTAAGAAAATAGAAAAAGACAAAAAATAAAAGTTATAAAAATTCTGAAAAAATAAAATTAATATAAAGAAACAGTTAACAAGTCTAAAAATATAAAAATGCCCAAATTTTACTGATTATATAAAAAGTAATTAAACTAATTAAACTTAAACCTAATTTATATTAATTAAATTAAATAAACTAACTAAAGTTAACCTAAGGGACTAACAGTGAAAAGGACACAAGGACAAACGGGGTAACAGGCTAACTAACCACAGGGACTAACAGAGGTAACTACAAAAGAGGAAATTACACAAACAGTCCCTGAAGTGGACCCCGATTGCAAAAAGGGTCCCAACAGCTTATTATCAAAAAGCTATAAAAGAAAACTTGTAAAGGGGCTCAAAGGGAGTCTTTTTTGTAAAAGCACTTATGCTTTTTACTCACTAAATAAGCTAGAAAAGTGAGCTTTTGGACTGCAAAAGCTTAATAAGCTTTTAGGCTTATTTTTCTTTCTTTTTGGGGTTTAAGCTAACTAGATAAGCTACAACTATGGGGGACAGATAAATAGGCTAGGGGAATCCTATATATAAGCTATGGAAGTCTAATAAGCCCTAAAATAAGCTGGGGATGAAATAAGCTATGGTGACAGTTTTTAAAAGAAAACAGAAAAGTGGGGACTTTAGGGCCTAAATAAGCTAAGCTAAAGGCTGAGATAAGCTATAAGAATTTGGGGAATTAAAGGGCTACCTATAGGCTATATGAAAAAGCAAAAAGAACCTAGGGCTTAGAATCAAATAAGCTAGAAAAAGGGGGCTTAATATGGTGCTCAGCACCAGGGGAGCTTAATGCAGTGGGCTAAAGGGGCTTTTTGGGCTTATGAAATAAGCTCTCATGAGCTTTTTAGCCAAAACAAAGCACAAACAGATAACAAGGGGTGGTTAATGAGCTTATTTTCAAATTTTGAGAGTCTAGAAAGCAATATAAGCTGCTGATATTTTGGTTTAAAATTGAGGGATTTCAAAAATCTTTCAAAGCTAAATTTGGACTTATACTTGGTCAAGCCAAAGACAGCACAAAGGTGGTTGGTAAATAGGCTAGAAACAACAACAACAAGCACACAAATAGTGTGCTTAAGCTGCACAAGCAGCTAGAGCCTTTAAGCTCAAATTGGCTTATTCAAATTTTGACAGAAACCAAAAGAAAAACATAAAAACTTATTTTTAAATTAAAAGTTGTGATTAAAAGGGCTTAATAAAGCCTACACACTCAGCCAAAGT
>BQNB010172689.1:3094-13439 GCA_026074375.1 Tanacetum coccineum
CATAAAAATCATATAACACTTGCTTGATGTAAACATTTAATCGTTTAATGCCCGTTTACATTGAATGATCATTTTTAGTTTACGCGATTTAACTTAACGTTTACGGTTTAAGAGCAAACACGTAAAACCCTAAAAATAAATTGTGAATTACATAATGTCATATAATGACCTAAAACACGAGGTGTTATAGGTACAAACTTGAAAGAGTCAAAGAAGGAGAAAACCAATGAAAATATTGATAATGGTTTAGCTAGTTCACTTGCTCAAGAAAAGAATGAACTTTGTTGCACTGATAGTTTAGAAAATGACTAGCTGTACATGGTTGTGACTGCTTTTCTTATGAAGCTTTCTGGTTCAAGGTGGTTTATGATCTAATACATGGCTATCTATAATTAGTTATTATCCAACTCCACCATTTAAAACTTATTGATCATGTTTATTTGTAAGAAATATGTGTGCTTCATTGAGCAAGTGAACATATTAAACCATTATCTATCTAACTCTTTATAGGAAGTTTAATTTGCACTTTATTTGCTGGTTGGTTCTTCTGTTGTTGATGGGAGCTATTCGTCTCCGTTATTGTTTGAGAAACTTCCTGATATAAACCCGGAAGAGTCTTAGTGGACATATTGTGAGACTAGAGATGCTATTAACTTAATCTATATAAATCTAGACAAGATCGATGAGTACTTATCTCTCTTGGTAAGGTTTTGTCCATTCTCTTTATAATTGATAATTTCTTTTTAAAATCTATTTTCTCATGTTTGAATTTTGATTGCTTGGATGTGATATATAATCATTACTCCTTGCTCAAAAACCTAAGGTAGATCGTGACTTTGTGCAATTAAACAATGTACTGTTCTTTTTTAAATTGTATTAATGTTTTGTTAGGTTGCTTATTCGTATGGACAAGGTTGTGAACCATTATAAGACCATATGCGTATATTTGGTTATGACATGACATATTTTGATTGCTTGGATTTTTGTTCCGATTAACGGCATGTTCTTATTGATGGAATATTGTCCCCATTATATACAGTTGATTGTATTTGTAGGCCGCGTGATCGTGATCCTATTACACGTTCTGGGATTAAGAATGGTGACCAGGTAAGTCTTCATAACTGAATTGTGCTTTACTTTATAGAGCTACTAAAAGGCGTATGTTTTCATTCTACGGCTTAAGTTTGTTAAACATACACCCATCTACATAGTTGCAGGGGAAAGATCAGAGAGTTTCACATCTAGCTCTAATGAGGGGTAAGCTATTTATCAAACTAATATAAGTTAGTTGATATCCACCTAAAATGAGAAAATAAATGAACTTAATTCTGCAAATAGGTCATCAAGCAAATAGGATTTGTGTGGAGACATGAATAACAAGCAAACTCGTGTCAAAAATGAAGAACAACATGTTGCTTGATTTTGTAAGACACATTATTAGCACCAAAAGAAGGAAGTTATCTTCTAACACGCAACCACAAGAACCTTTTGTTGTTCAACTTCTGACTATGAAGCTAATTTAGTTATTGTATTTCTTATAGAAGCTAACAAGTATATTCTTTCATTTGATTACAATCTATCTTCATGTTTTCATAATTCTTAATTTCATTTCATTACCGTTTATCACATCTTTTCCTTAGTTTACATATTAATGAATGCTGAACATCTTTTGTCAATCGAATAGGCAATTGATGCCGAAGGCATGGAGATGGAAATTGATTTATCCAACCTCGAAACCATGAATACAATGTTTTCAACATTATTCAGGTACTTCATATAAAAGATGTATATGCTTAATTAGCCTTTTGTCCATATGTTTTTTGTTTTGTTTTTTACATAAAATTGCATTGTGCAGGGAAAGTTAACAACATAACTGATGAGAAATGCACAAAAATAGGTGTTGTATTCAGGGTCAGTTTGGATATTTTAATTCTCTACTTTTAAGCATATAAGAGTGTTAGTTTAGATCATCAACACTCACTTTTGAACTTTAATACAAGATGTTGTTGCTGCTTGTGAAATTGTGAACTGCAACAGTGTTGAGGGGCAATGCCAGGTATAAATCTTATTTTTGGTTTTTATATTCTCACAAAATGTGACCTATGTTGTTGTCCCTTTGAAACAAGCTTTGCGACGAGCATGTGGTTGTACAAGGTTCGTGATTTCGTGTTTGGCAACGAGTAATTAAAAAATTCAACTAAAAGCATAAATCTAGGTACAAATTAATTGTGCTTACGTTTTTATTAGACTAATAGTGATTAAATAAACTATGTTTACAACTAAATCATATTTGATAAATAATCATTCGTTCTTTATAAACCCATTAAGCCATAGTTAAGTTGAGCGAAACAAATAAGAAAGAGCATATAGAAAAAGAGCCGATTGACCTGCTAAAAGTTAATTAATGAAAACTTTGTTTAACTTATAGATGGTAGTTCTTATAGATAACAATATCTAATGCTTCTTTCTACTCGTGTTTACTATGTGTAGAAACTTGGCGAATATTCTTGCTGGAACAAACCAGTGTAAACAATCTAAGGACATCCCCTATAACACTTCAGGTTGCTACAAATCTAAACCTGCTATGTCGTTTCACATTCTTTTAGTGTTAGTTTTTATTTTGAGTCCTAAATCACAGCTAATTGAATTTTGTTTGATTTTGTTATTGAGTAGTTTAACTTTATCAGTAGTTTCTCTTGATTCTAATTTAAAATTGCTTGCTTAAGTATTTAGTAACAAACTGAGTAACTGCTAATTTTGACATCAAAATGTTGCAATAAAACATCAGACTTAACTCTTGAACCTAAAGGCTGATGCGGAAAAACGGTCTAAGTCACTGGAACCCTTAAAAGTAAGAGATTATCATTAAATGTACCATAATAAGTATATCTTTCTGTACTTTATAACAAAAGTTTTATAAACCGAACCCGCCCGTCGGGTAAAAAAAATTGAAACTATAATGATATGATGTTAAGCACACCAAAACAGACCAACCCGGACCTAACAAAACACTTTAATATTGAACCGATAAAAATACACCCACCCGGAAATAACTGAACAATTTAGATCCGTTCAGCCCAATTGGAATCGACACTCGCAGTTATTAAGCCAAACTCACACACACCTCTTATCTAAACAAATTTTCAAAGCGAACCCGCCCGTCGGGCGGGTTATGTAACTAGTATATATATATATATACACTTTCATACAAGTTTTACTATTCTTTTCTAAATGCATTAAGGGATGTATAAACTTTCAAAGTCAAAGTAAGATAAATAGTTAAAAGTGCGAATTGAAAATTCAAAAAGAAACTTACCAAATTAATCAAAGAGTAGCTATTTTATATTGTTGTGTGAATTATAAAATCTTGATAATATAAAAATTATTGCAATGTTAGGTTTATTTTGGTCGTATTTTGAAAACTTTTTGATTTGTAACTTTTTTTTAAATTAAGCATTTCATTTCATTTTCGTAAAGGTCAATATAAAACATCACATGTGAAGTTCTTTGTCATTAGCAAATTTTCAAAGAGTTAAAACTAAGTTTTCATTAAATATTACTAAGCTACCTCTAATCTAAGAGGTAATTGGGATTGCAAATGAACCGGATGAACACGGACGAAGCCGTGTTTACGTTCATTCGTTTAATTTTAGCCAAACAAATAAACGGACGCGATTGCTTAAACGGAATAATTTTTTCTTCATGTTCGTTTATTAAAAAATAAGGTTGTTAATGTCCGTTTATATTCGTTCATTAAGACACTAAACAGATATAAACGAACGAGGCATGATAGATGAATATAATAAAATTTACAAAAATATAATTTTAAATCTATATAATAAAAAGATAGGGTAGATGAACATTAATATATATATATGATAATAAATGAACGAATAATCGAACATTCACGAAAAATAAATGAACGACAAGACTTTTGTTCATATTTGTTCATTTAGATAAACAAACGTAAAATATTGTTCGCTAGCCGTAAGTCCCGCCCTATGGGCGGCTAGCTTTAAGAATTATTCAAAATAATATTCTTAACATAGTTTCTAAGTTATCGTTAGACTTTACTATAATGTTTGCACTAAGAATAAGTTTTTGTGATTCATAATCGTAAAATGGATTGCCTTTTTTATTATGAGGAGAAATAAAGAACCTTTTGGACATCAGAAAGTTGACATATGAAATATACATAAGTTACTTGTACCTTATGCTACATCAACCAAAGGTCTAAAATGTTAGGCTACCTGTGCAATGGGTCAAAAGATGACTCATGATTCAAGTTTAATAAAGCTGTCACTTCAGACGACAACGGGTTTATTTTTTTATGAATCTTTCATTGTTAGTCAAAATACGACAAATCATGCATTTTCAAACAGTATACACCTTTGGTAAAATGATGCTAACGTATAATACTTTCATTCTTTACATATCAACACAAAACATCTCTGAGGATGGCAGTCCACTGTCCAACATAAGGAACATGAAAACTGCACTTGCAAAAGTAATACACAACTTGCTAAGAAATAGAATAGCATCCCTGAGGACATTCACTTTGACTATACGTATAATCTTACTAATTATAAAATCTGTTGCCATCTGAAAATATCTTAAAATCCCATTTTCTGGTTATAGCAATCTGCAAATAGAAAGTTAAAATAAACCCCACTAGCATACACTACCCGGAAAATCATAGTTGGTGTTAGTGTCAGATAGGGTCTAAGGAACTTACCATTGCTTCTTTAGTAACTGGTCTTTCTTGATGACCATACAGGAGCAGCTTGTCAAGGAAGTGAATCGCCTATATGAGAAAAACATATCAATCAAGTTATATTGTTGTCTCCACACCTGCAAAAATGACCAATTAGTCATCAAACTATGTAAATCATTTTCTATTATGTGTCCTCGTGTTTCGTTAAGTCAAAGACTTTATGCAATGAGAATGGTCATTGCATATTTGGACAAAATTAGTACAGACCTATAATCCAAAAAAGTTTTAGAATAATAATAGTGATTGTGTTAATTTTCATCTAGAGTTTGATGTGTATAGACCTATTATCAAAAATAAGTTAACTTTAATTGTGTAGTAGAAATTTCAGGATAAGTTTTAGAACCCATGGTTTTTGGGTCTGCTTTTCTTTTTTTATTCAGAACTTTAGGAGAGACCACAAACCTGAAGTAGTGACGAAAGACCAACAACAACATGATGTACTTATATTTTTTTGTTTACTCTTAAAATATCATATAGTATTAAAATTGGTGATTTACGTGTTTATGAGTAAACCCAACTTGATTAGTCATATTCCAACTCACACTAAAGTGACCCATTTCAACCATGTCCTATTTTTACATTTTGCTCAACCACTCATCTTGCCACGTATACCAATTACTAATTAGTAGTTAATATACAATATTTAAATTTATACACCACATCCGAAAAAAGCCCAAAGTCATATAATAGGTCCTACTTAACTATAATATACGAAACAAATCATGTGTCTACTTAACTTAAAAAAAACCAAGTCATATAACAGGGCCTATTTAACTTTAAAAAAAAAACAAAGACATCTACTTTATGTAAATATGCTGTTAAAAGTGTTCAAAGAAATGAACACTTAAGTACCTTACAATATTTTGAGGTCAACCATTCTTCAAGGCGGCAATAACAATAAAGGTAGCAAGGATGTACACATGGCTTAATTTATAGCTCGCAGTGCTGTTTACCGTCATAAAAGGGCTTTTGGACATGTTTTTTGTTGACATAAAAGGGTGTTTATACATGATGTTTGTTGTGATATAAGGGGTGTTTGGTTATTGTTGTTGTGATGTTGGTAGTATTAAATAGGTTGTTTGGACATGTTGTTTGCTGTCATAAAAGGGGTGTTTGGTTTGCATAAGCCATAGAGTAAATTAACAAATTTAATAATTGGCAATGGTTGATAATTCATGAATCTGCAACATTGTCACCAAATATCGTATCAGTAAACAACAATGTAAATAGTTAAAATGAGATCCTATAATTATTTTGATCTCTCTTTTATAAATAAAATAGAGAATTAACATGAACCTTCATGATAGACAAAAACTAACACGTGAAATACATATCACTTTCCATTTACTTTATGTTGTTCACCTTTCGTTACATTTTTATCAAATGAAATAAACGTAGATATCGGCTACAGACACACGCGTGCTAAGAAGTTTTTAATAGATAAATTTTTAAAATTTTTAAGACGATCTGAAATGGTACCTTAAGCACTATAGTCCCGAGGAAATAATAGAAAGAAAGTTTTGTCGAGGTTCTTTTTGTTTGCTTCTGAAGTAGAAACTCTGCCCCTGTAATACACCAACATAGACCACGGTCTTAATTCCAAGATAATAGGACATTGCAATACTATGGTAGTGTAAAGAATTTTTATTGAAGGCAAGCCACTCAAAGAGTCAAAGAGAGACAAATCACCTCTTAAGTGTCTTATGTGCATTTCCGTTCTAGCTGCAAAAGACCGAAAAAGAAAAGGAAAAAATATGTCAAATATGGTTATAACGTTATTGCGTAACACAAAACCAATAACAATAACGTATAAAAAGATAGGTAAGATCATACCTACTGAAAAAAACAAAACCTTTGTTTGTTCATTAGGTTAATTAAGAATTCATTAGGTTATTAAAGAAAACACAATCGCTCCAAAACATGTATGAACAAACAATTTAAAACAATCAAAATGAATCTAAAAACAACAATAATCAAAGAACGAATTTACCTCAAGTTGATTTTGGTAGAGATTAAGCACGAATATTTCGGCAAGCATCTAAGCTAAAAAAACATGCATTTAACCACATAAAACCATCATTGCAAGATCACTGTGTGTCTGAAAAGCATTAACATAATCTTCCTCTTGACAAATAAGATACTCTTTCAATGATAATACATGCGCTTCCTCGTCATCGTACGAAGCCTGAATTTCATCGTCTAATTTGCATTCCATTAAGTAACTTGTTAGTTTCCGTGTCAAAATAGCCTAAAAGTTAATTACACGATTACATACTCATACAATATTTTGAGTATAAATACAGAAAGACGGCTATGTGTGCAATAGTGCTAACTTATCCATGTGACAAAAGGATACGATAACCTATTAAGCTCTTAACATAAACATACCCAAACATCCCGTTAGTATTTCTTTACTGGAACAAATTTTTACCCCAAGCAAGATGCAAGAAAAAAGAAAGCACTATAACAACCATGAATTCCTAAACATAACAGTACCGTAACACCATCACATACCTTCTGAAATGATTTTCATCAAGCTCTATCATTTGAATACTCGGCTTGTAATCCCTGCAAAAGAAACTTTCAGTGTGTTTAGTTACAATAAGAGATACCCTTCTGTTGAATAACTTTGACCATTTATATATACAATTGAGTAAAAGAGAACACTATAAAGTTTAACATAAGTTGTTCATCTTGATCAAAGCATACAAAGTTAAACCGAAATAAGATGAGTTCAAATTTCAGATACTTACTTCTTAAAAAGAGTACACGCTGCAAAGCACGACTACCACACAACCTCGCGAACATGTCACAACTTACGTTAACTCCAAGAATAAAGTCAGCTACAACATTCCAAGGTCACTCAACTTTATGGCTGCAAAAAGAGTCAAAAACTACATTAACAACTTGCCATAACCTGATTACCCTATATTGTGTAGCATCTCAATAAATTAGAACTTTATATCAGACAACACATCTCACATAATAAAAACAAGAAATTATATAGAAGTTAAGTACTAATCTCGTCGCTGTAAGGGCATGTCCATATTGCATCTCAGGTCCAAAATATGTATGGCTCAAACGCATATAAAGATAATAATGCCAACTACAACAGTTTGAGGCCAACCATTCTTCAAGGCGACAATAACAAATAAAGGTAGCAAGGATGTACACATGGTTTAATTTACAGCCTGCAATGCTGTTTACCGTCATAAACGGGCTTTTGGACATGTTTTTTGCTGACGTAAAAGGGTGTTTATACATGATGTTTGCTGTGATATAAGGGGTGTTTGGTTATTGTTGTTGTGATGTTGGTAGTATCAAATAGGTTGTTTGGACATGTTGTTTGCTGTCATAAAAGGGGTGTTTGGTTTGCATAAGCCATAGAATGAATTAACAAATTTAATAATTGGCAATGGTTGAAAATTCATGAATCTGCAACATTGTCACCAAATATCGTATCAGTAAACAACAATGTAAATAGCTAAAATGAGATCCTATAATTATTCTGATCTATCTTTTATAAATAAAATAAAGCATTAACATGAACCTTCATGATAGACGAAAACTAACACGTGAAATCCATATCATTTTCCATTCACTTTATGTTGTTCGCCTTTCGTTACATATTTATCAAATGAAATAAACGTAGATATCAGCTGCAGACACACGCATGCTAAGAAGTTTTTAACAGATAAATTTATAAAAATTTCAAGACGATCTGAAATGGTACCTCAAGCACTATAGTCCCAAGGAAATAATAGAAAGAAAGTTTTGTCGAGGTTCTTTTTGTTTGCTTCCGAAGTAGAAACTCTGCCCTGTAATACACCAACATAGATCGCGGTCTTAATTCCAAGATAATAGGACATTGCAATACTATTGTAGTGTAAAGAATTTTTATTAAAAGCAGGCCACTCAAAGAGTCAGAGAGAGACAAATCGCCTCTTAAGTGTCTTATGTGCTTTTCCGTTCTAGCTACAAAAGACCGAAAAAGAAAATGAAAAAAGATGTCAAATATGGTTATAACGTTATTGCATAACACAAAACCAATAATAATAACGTATAAAAAGATAAGTAAGATCATACCCACTGAAAAAACAAAACCTTTGTTTGTTCATTAGGTTATTAAGACTTCATTAGGTTATTAAAGAAAACACAATCGCTCCAAAACATATATGAACAAACAATTTAAAACAATCAAAATGAATCTAAAAAACAACAATCATCAAAGAACGAATTTACCTCTAGTTGATTTTGGTAGAGTTTAAGTACGAATATTTTGGCAAGCATCTAAGCTAAAAAAAACTTGAATTTAACCACATAAAAACCATCATTGCAATATCGTTGTGTGTCTGAGAAGCATTAACATAATCTTCCTCTTGAAAATAAGAAACTCTTTCAATGATAATACATGCGCTTCCTCGTCATCGTACGAAGCCTGAATTTCATCATCCAATTTGCATTCCATTAAGTAACTTGTTAGTTTCCCTGTCAAAATAGCCCAATAGTTAATTACACGATTACATACTCATATAATATTTTGAGTATAAATGCAAAAAGACGGCTATGTGTGCAACAATGCTAACTTATCCATGTAACAAAAAGATACGATAACCTATTAAGATCTTAACATAAACTTACCCAAACACCTCGTTAGTATTTCTTTATTGGAACAAATTTTTAAACCAAGCAAGCTGCAAGAAAAAAGCAAGCACTATAACAACCATGAATTCTGATGTGTGCTTAAACACACATCATTTATAACTCGGAAAACACTATAAATCGGACTAATAATGTAACAACCCGAGTTTCACGACGCGTATGACGATCGCGAATTCGACGTCATAATTATTATTTTATAAGTTCATGTGAACGAACGTCGACATTTAAAATTTTATTTGTCGTAATTAATTATTTTCGTATTTTAATACGATCGGAAATTTAAAATATTTATTTTTGACGTTTCGAGAGTCAACGTTTGACCGCGCGTTCGTTAATCGTTTTAAGTATCGTAAAAATTTACGACGCGACTCGTTATTATTTTTAAGATCGTAAATTTATGATTTTTATGAATGTCGTCATTTTGTCCCTTGTCTTGAGCCAGACTTGCGTTTTAAAGTATATACATCTCATTAAATGTTTTAAATTAAACTTAGTGTGACGGAATAAAAATATTTACGAAAGTGTTCTAGCCCGAGCCTATGGCCGGTTATAAACACGAAACAAACATCCTTGTATTAATTTTGCTAGACCTTGGAGAAGGGAGGAATGAAAGTGTCAAAATTTCAAAGTCATTTTCTATATAAGAACACATACACACATGTTATTTCCTTTTACAAAACTTGGTCTCTTCCTCGCCCGCTTTGAAACCCACGACTGGCCACCCCTATACATCACCATCGCCACCGATTTAGCCACATGCAATACGATCTAATTATAAATTATTAATCCTTGTGTCGAGGCCTACGTTTCCATATAAGAAAAACATACACGCAATGGGTTTTGAAGAAAATGTATTTTCGGTTTGGCTCATGATGTTTCAAGCTAGGAGAGTATTTAAAAGGGTTAGAT
>BQNB010172692.1:3210-13439 GCA_026074375.1 Tanacetum coccineum
CCTAAGCCGAAAAGCCGAGTCGCATCACTAGTCGACCTAGGACAATTCGCTATCAAATTCGCTTGCCATTAGAGAATTTACTAAATCATCCATTTAACATCAACTTGATGCCCGTAAAGATGGGTAGTTTTGACGTCATTATCGGTATGGACTGGTTGGCTAAATATCATGTCGTATCGTTTGTGATGAGAAACTTGTTCGTGTTCTCTTTGGAGACAAGACTTTAATTTTTCATGGTGACGGAAGCAACAACGGTCACGAGTCCCGATTGAACATCATCTCGTCCACCAAGGCACAAAAGTATTTGCTGGAGGGATGTCCCATCTTTCTAGCACAGGTTACTATGAAAAAGGCGGAAGACAAGTTGAAGGAGAAGCAACTTGAAGAAGTACCAATCATTCGAGATTTTTCTCGAAGTATTTCCTGAGGACTTGCCGGGTATTCCACCAGCCCGACAAGAGAAATTTCAAATCGATTTGATACCTGGTGCTGCACCTATAGCACGGGCACCTTATCAATTAGCACCGTCCGAGATGAAAGAATTATCGAATCAACTGAAGGAACTTTCCGACAAAGGCTTTATAAGACCCAGTTCCTCACCTTGGGGAGCTCCGGTCTTGTTTGTCAAGAAGAAAGATGGATCATTCCGGATGTGCATTGATTACCGGGAATTGAATAAGCTGACGGTAAAGAACCGTTATCCGCTTCCCAGGATTGATGATCTGTTCGATCAACTACAAGGTTCAAGTATCTACTCAAAGATCGACCTGAGGTCGGGTTATCATCAACTAAGGGTTCGTGAAGAAGATATTCCAAAGACCGCATTCAGAACTCGATATGGACATTATGAGTTTCAAGTTATGCCATTTGGTTTGACTAATGCACCTGCTGTATTTATGGATCTCATGAATCGGGTGTGCAAACCATACCTGGATAAATTCGTAATTGTCTTTATTGACGATATTCTGATATACTCGAAGAACAAGCAAGAGCATGCAGAGCACCTCAAGTTAATCTTGGAGTTGCTTAAGAAGGAACAGTTGTATGCCAAATTCTCTAAATGCGAATTCTGGATCCCTAAGGTACAGTTCCTTGGTCATGTGATCGACAGTCAGGGCATTCATGTAGATCCTGCCAAGATTGAATCCGTCAAAGATTGGGCATCTCCTAAGTCTGCAACGGAGATTCGTCAATTTTTGGGCCTAGCAGTCAATCTTTAGGTCTTGCTGGATACTACCGAAGATTCATTGAAAGATTTTCAAAAATCGCTAAGCCAATGACCAAACTCGACTCAATGAATAAAGTCGCCCTCAGGAGCTAGAAACATCATTGTATTGTGATGCGTCGCATACAAAAGATTGGGTGCGTATTGATGCAAAACAAGAAGGTGATTGCTTACCATCACTAGAGATAAGAATTCAATGAAAGAATTATACTACTCATGATTTGGAATTTGGTGCAGTGGTGTTGCTTTAAAGATTGGAGGCACTACTTTGTATGGGACCAAAGTTTACGGTGTCATCAAGATCGTAAGAGTCTACAACAAAACTGTCCAAAAGAGTTGAATATGAGGCAAACGTCCTTGTTGGAGTTGCTCACGATATGATTATGAGATTCGTTTAACACCCAAGAAAAGTGAATGTTGTTGCTAATGCTTTGACAAGAAAGAGCGAATAAAACCATTAAGAGTCCTGAGTTTTTAGTGATGACTATTGGTTTGGATCTTCCCAAACAAATCTTGAATGTTCAACCGAGAGCACATAAACCAAGAGATTTTAGAACGAAGATGCAGGAGGTATGTATAAGGAATGGATATACCAAAGGAAAATTTAGAACCTAACCCGCACCGACGAAACCCTTATGCAAAACAGCAGGAGTTGTTTCCAGTTATGGTGACTTTGAGACTTGACATACACGAGTTCCCACTAATCAAAATACTCCCCATCCATCGGGTTCTGACAAGATGTACCAAGACAAGAAAAAGTTATATTGGTGGCGCCACTAAGAAATCCGACATCACTACCTATGTAGCAAATGTTTTAACATGTGCTAATTGGTCAAGGGCCGAACACCCAAAGGCCATCTGGGTTTGTGATACAACCCGAGATAACCCTATGGAAGTATGATAACATCATAATGGATTTTGTCACAAAAGCTTCTAAGTCGTCCAAGGGTTATGAACATCATTTGGCTGATTGTTAACCGACTTCAAAAGATCTGCAATCAAATGCGGATAGAAGTTCCTGAGTTCGCAATGGGAACGCGAAGATAACAATTTTCAAAAATAAGTAATCCGTATCTTTCCTAAACCCGTACCTTCTTCAAGTGTGGCTACTTGAGCCTTGGGGACAAGGCACTTCTAACGGGTTGAGACGTAACATTCTCATTTCCAGGTTATTTACGACATAATTATTCCATTATATTTATTTTTAGAGTTAGTTGCCGCGTTAGCTTTAATTATTATCGTAATAGTTATATCGCTAAACTAAAATCAACGTTCAACGTAACGTACACAAAACAAATTAAAGTTTACATCAAAGCAAGTTTAATATGATATTAGGAGTATAATTTTATAACTTACATAATTTATTCTTGTTGGTTCCGTGTAAACACTTACGTTTCCGTAATAAAATTCATTCAGACATACCCGGGAGCAACCTTTACCCATCTTTTTTTGGGAACGCCTTTACCCTCAACAACTCAAACAATTACCCACTTTTTACCCAAATACCTAAAATTAACTTAATTTATTTAAATTATAACTCTTCAAAACCGGAACCTAGCATGATATAAACAAAAATAAACACAAAATATAACCAACAAACACTTATCTAGCATGTGATAAAACCTTACCACTATACCATAATCACAAATTACCTAGAATAGGGCACATCAACCTAACAAGCTTGTACCTAAACAACTCTAAACACATGGTATTGCAAGATTGGTTATCTTAATACATGCATTAATATATAGAGAGCATAAAGATACAATCACAAACACTTATCAAATTACAAAGAAATCAAAAACACATATCCTCTCTTTTCTCCATTGAAGGCCACTGGCTCAAAAATATAGAGCTAGGGTTTTGATATAAATTCATTATACAACGTATATCCAAGCATACAATCACTCATCCTAAGATCATCTCAGGTTACTCAAGTTTTTTGCAGCTTGGATTTGGGTTTAAACAATGATTAATCACGAAAACAATTTAGGGTTTTTTTGATTATTGTTTTGAATTATGGAAGCTTGGTTGAGGTTTAAAAACTTGTGTTCTCATCTTACACAATCCACTAAAGGTCTATTTAAAGTATTTAATATTCATTCATTCATTTACTTTAATAAAAACTTGTTATATTAATGATTAATACCACCTAGGATTTTATTTTTGAATTTACAAAGTTAAAAAAACATGTAGTACAAGCACAAGTATTTTTCATGGGATAAAAATTGATGTCTACCATATGTCAATAAGCTTAAATAAGAGTTTACAAGTGTTGAATAGTTTAAATAATTTATTTGTTAAGTTTTAGATATTTACTTAAATATAATGTTCATGGACTTAAATAAATATTGTTGTACCTTATTTCTTGGACAATATAGACATATTATGAAATAAGGACTAATAATATATGTAAATGTTTATTTTTACAAATGAGAGTACTTGTGCTAATTATACATAAGTTATTACTACCTAAAAACAAGTTTTTTTTTTATTTTTTTTTTATTTTTTTTTTATTTTTTTTTTTTTTTTTTTTTTTTATTTTTTTTTTTTTTTTTTTTAATAAAAGTTATAAAAACAGTTCGAAGTTCCGAAGTTACTGTAGCAAACAGAACCTGAGAAACAATTATGTTATGTTTTTATACAGATATTTACATTTCATGACGATCGTAATCAGTGAAAGGAATCTCGCGCAAACAACGGATTTATAACGAAGAAGATATGACATTTCCAAGTTTACGTAAATTAAATGTATAAAAATGATTTTATAAAAGTTATTTTATAAACATACCTACTGTTTCAAATCTGATTTATAAAAATTAATATTTTATAAACATAGTAATTTTTATGACGAATCTGAGGACATAAGAAACTCGAGAAACGGAATTAAAACGAACAAGTTACGTATTTATTAAGTTATATATAACTAATTATATAAAAACATTTTGTGTGAACTGTCATGAACAGTAAATGTTACTGTTCATCAGAGGTTAGATTTTTATAAATATGATATTCTGATAGATTTTCTTAATACGAAGTCGTGGACATAAGAAACTTGAGAAACGGAATTAAAATGAACAAGCTACGTATTTTATAAGTTACATATAATTAATTACATAAAAACAGTTTTTAAGAACTGTTATGAACAGTAATTGTTACTGTTCATCAAAGGTTTAATTTTTATAGATATGATATTTTGATAGATTTTCTTAATACGAAGTCGTGGACATAAGAATACGAAAGAATCGAAGTTAAAACTATAAAGATAATGAGGTATGATAAAATCGCGCGCACTATTTTAATTTTTATACATTCTTTTATAAAACAATTACATTAATAATTAAATATCATAGTGTAACCAAAAAAAAACTTTAAAAAATCATTATATTTTTTACAAAATGCATGTAAATAAAAATACATTTTTATTTACAGGTACAAGTTACGAGTTAATTATTAACTTAACTTTTAAATATTAAAAAAACTATTAGTTGGTGTTGACATATAACATGTGAAGTCGCTATTTATATATAATACAATAATAACTCATACGCCTATAATTAATTAGGTTGCATTCGGATTGCCGAGACGATTCACTTATTTGAATTAGATTATCAATCATTCACTTACGATAAGTTTATAGCCCCTCTTTCACTTGTTTTCATTTACTTTACAAATCTCGGGGGAGAATACATGCTCAATACAACTTATTTATATGTTCGTTTACAATATCTTTTACATACTAATTTAACACACTTGTTTACATACTTGATTTTTTTGCAATCATTACAACACAATTACATGGAACCTAAAGAGAAGAGTCAAGAAATTGGAAAGAAAAAGGAAGTCAAGCATCTCACACCCAAGAAGGAGGAAATACAGACAAGTTGAGACTTCTTCTGATGATGATTTGGATGAGGAGGATGCATCCAAACAGGGGAGGAGAAGTGACAAGTTAAAGCCAATGTTCAAAGATAAGGATTTTGAAGAGCTTGATGATCATATGGAAAATGTTGAAGAGGAGACAGTTGATGCTGCTGCAACTGGAGTTAGTACTGTTAGTGCACCAGTTAGTACTGCTGGTGTAACTATTAGTACTGCTGAACCAAGGACTCCTCCTACAACAACAACAGTCTTTGATGATGAGGATGTCACTATGGCAATGGCTCAGACATTGATAAAGATGAAGGAACAGAAAGCTAAGGAGAAAGGAGTTGCTATTACAGATGTAGAAGACTCTTCTAGAATTGTCAGACCTGTCAGATCAATTACTACACTTCAACCTCTTCCAACCATTGATCCTAAAGACAAAGGTAAAGGTGTACTGGTTGAAGAAGAACCTGTGAAAATCAAGATGAGAGATCAAGGTGATTTGCAAGTTCAAGCAGATGCAGAGTTAGCTCAAAGACTTCATGAGGAAGAATTAGCAGAGTTGGAAAGAGCACAACAGGAAAGACAAAGGCAAGAAGATGATACTAATGCTGCTTTAGCCAAAGAGTTTGATGAAATTCAAGCCAGAATAGATGCTGATCATGAACTGGCTGTAAGACTAACACATGAAGAGCAAGAAAAGTACACAATTGAAGAAAGGGCAAGATTGTTAGCAGAATTCTTTGATCAAAGAAAGAAACAATTGGCAGCAGCAAGAGCAGAGGCAATAAGAAACAAACCACCTACAAAAACTCAAGTCAGGAACAGGATGATTACTTACCTCAAGCATATGGGTAAGTACACTCATCAACAACTAAAGAACAAGACTTATGAGGAAATTCAGAGATTGTATGAAAAAGAGAAGAGGTGGATTGATGACTTTCAGCCAATGGATACAGAAGCTATTAAAGACAGTGAAAAGAAGGTTGATAACAGTAGCAATCCAGCTGGGGGAAGTAGAAAGAAAACACTTGCCAGAAAAAGAGCAGGTGAAAAGAAAAGTGAAGAAAGTGCTAAAAAGCAAAAGCTAGAGGATGTTGCAGAGGAACAAGAATCAGCAAAGAGTGATGAAGAAGCAGCTGCAGACTATGAGCATGAAAAGGAAGAATTAAGAATGTGGTTAACAGTTGTTTCAGATGAAGAAGAGACTGTGGATCCAAAGATTTTGTCTGCTAAATACCCTATAGTTGATTGGGAATCTCAGAACTTAGGGAGTGTTGATATGGAAGATCTACATGTTTATAAGATAATTAGAGCAGATGGGAATACTAGTTATCACAAATCATTATCCAGTATGCTCAGGAAATTTAATAGATAAGATTTGGTAGATTTGCAAAGATTGGTGATGAAAAGGTTTGAAGACACTACTCTAGAAGGTTATAATTTGCTGCTTTGGGGAGATCTTAAGGTAATGTTTGAACCAAATGCAGAGGATGAGATTTGGAGTAATCAGCAGGATTGGACTCTAATTAGTTGGAAATTGTATAAAAGTTGTAGAGTTCATACATTACTAATGGATGGTACTTTGACTAGCTTCAACATGTTTGTAAAGAAAATGTATCCTCTTATCAAGGAAATGCTGCAAAAGATGTTGAACTGGAAGCTAGAAGCTGAAGCTGAGAGCACAATGGCATTTGAGCTTCACAAGTTTATCAAGTCACAGCTAGAAGAATGAAGAAGTGTTTGGATACATCTTCCTAGTGATCAAGATGCTTATACTGAAGAAACTTGATGATTAACAAAGTGAATATCAAGTTTAGGGGAGGATTGTTAGGAATTATGGACTTCTACAACTTAGTACTGTTGATTTAATTTAATACTGCTAGCTTCGGAAGTTAGTACTGTTGGTTCAACTTGATGCTGTTATTGAAGAACTTAGAAAATAGTCTAAGTCAGTAGTACTGCTAGTTATAATAGTTAGTTCTGCCAGTACAAATGTTAGTACTGCCAGTACAAATGTTAGTACTGCCAGTTCAGTTAGTACTGTTAGTTAATATTTTGTACTGTTAGTATTATCGTTAATACTATTCGGGGCATAACAGATTTTCATTAATTATTTATAACCGTTGAGATATTTCCGCCAACAACTTCGCTTATAGGGGTCTATATTTGGATAATTCTTGATCTTTCTTTCTTTTATAAGTTTTTACTTCAAGATAAAGATTCAACTTTATTCAGTCGATCAAATCACTCTCTTAAGCTCTCTTTATAATATCTTAATTAACTTTGCCAAACCCTCATACTCTCATCAACGAACATAAACCCAGAACCTTTCTTATAAATCAATCACTATATGGCAGATTTGAAGTTTGTCGATCAACATAATATGGTTGCTTGTTTGGAAAAGACAGAGGAGAATGCTGAGTTTCATCAGATAGTGGACTTCCTCTCTTTATGTTCGATCACTTATGCTCTTATTGTAAGTCCCACTATCTATGCTTTTTACATTGAACAGTTTTGGAATACTGCTACTTCTAAAACAGTCAATTCAGTGAAGCAAATACATGCTATTGTTGATGGCAAGGCTGTGGTCATAGAATTAATCAGTGAGAAGTGTTCTTCCTCTTTAATGATGAGGATGGTATTGCTTGCTAACAAATGTATAAAAATTTTGAAAACCTTGCATTGATGGATATGAACACTTTCTACAAAACGCTTACTTTTCCAAAGGGTTTATTTTCCCTCAATGAAAAAATTTCTCATACATACCATCCTTATTGTTAAGTTCACAAAATCAACTGCTTGGAATGAATTTTTAACTAATTTGGCTTCAGCAGTTATATGTTTAGCAAATGGTCAAAAATTTAATTTTTCTAAATTAATTTTTGATGGTATGTTGAGGAACTTGGATCCAAAGAGATTTTTAATGTATCTAAGGTTTTTACAACTCTTTTCGAATAACCAACTTAAAGATTTACCAGAACCTTTTAATGATACTTATGAGATACCTAAACACAGTAAAAAGGTTTTCTCTAATATGGCAAGGAAAAGTAAAAAATTTTCAAGAAAATTTACTCCACTTTTTGACTCCATGTTGGTGCAAAACCAAGCACCTGAGAGTGAAGGTTCAACAATACCCCCTGAACCCCAACCTATACCCTCTACCTCACAACCAAATGCTTCAGAACCTCAAACTGAATCACTTCAAACTGAAACACCTCCAACAGTTTCCCATGAACTTGAAACTGAAGCTCACAATGAGAAAATACTCCTATCTCCATCTACATATCAAAGAAAACAAAGAAAGACTCAAAAACATAGGAGATCCAAACAGGTCACTGCATTACCTCAGACCAGTGTGCCTTTAGACCATAGAGCAGATGAGGATGTCCATAAGGAGGGGGTGACAGTGTGGAAAGGGCAATCACTACTGCTGCTAGCTTAGCTGCAACACAGGATAGTGATAACATCCTTAAGACCCAATCTACGGTAATGTCTAATGATCATCTTTCTAAGGAAATTGGTTTAGGTGACAGACCCAAGCGCCAAGATACCACATTGGGGGTGTAGATGCTCAGACTAGGCCTGAGACTGCATCTAAAATGTCCCGTGACCCACCTCTCTCAGAAGTTAACACATCTGGACGTGGAGAGGATAATATGGAATATCATGATGATTTGACGGATTTTGTACCACCTACACCCCACGATTCACCTTTCTCAGGAGGTAACATACCTGGAAGTGATGAGGGTAGAATGGAACTAATTCAGGAATTGATGGAAACCTGTACCTCATTGATAAAAAGGGTTCTTGCCTTAGAGGAAGCAAAGACTGCTCAAGACAGAGTGATCACCAGATTGAAATTAAGGGTCAAGAGGCTAGAAAAGAAGAGACAAGCAAGAACTCCACAACCTATGAAGAGAAAACTGTTTAAAGGCAGCGTTGAGACTTCTACTGATAAAAGTTAGAGTGAGGATGCATCCAAACAGGGGAGGAATTATGATTAAATAGAGGAGCTTAACCTGACTGATGGGGCTAATACAGAAGTGATTGTGGAATACAAGGGTAGTGGTGAAAAAGGTGGTAGTACTGCTGATCAATTTAGTACTGCTAGGCCAGAAGTTAGTGCTGCTAGTGTTCCTGTAAATGTTAGTGCTGCTACTCCATCTACTCCTCCTATAATAACAACTATATTTGATGATGAAGATATCACTATTGCTTATACACTTGTAAAGATGAGAAGTGAGAAAGCAAAGGAAAATGAAAAAGGAATTGTTCTCATAGATGAAGAAAAACCTCCAAGACTAAACAGATCAACTACAACACTTCAACCTCTTCTAACTATTGATCCAAAAGATAAAGGTAAAGGTGTAATGGTTGAAGAAGAACCTGAGAAACCAGTAAAAGTAAAAAGAAGGGATCAAGGGTTAGCTCAAATTGAAAAGATTACATGAGGAAGAGTTAGCAGAGTTGGACAAAGCACAAAAAGAAAGACAAAAGCAAGCCAGAATAGCTGCTTTAGCTGAGAGTTTGATGAAATTCAAGCCAGAATAGATGCTGATCATGAACTAGCTGTAAGACTGACACATGAAGAGCAAGAAAAGTACACAATTGAAGAAAGAGCCAGATTGTTAGCAGAATTCTTTGAAAGAAGAAAGAAAATATTGGCAGCAAAAAGAGCAGAGGCAATAAAGAACAAACCACCTACAAGAACTCAAGTCAGGAATAGGATGATTACTTACCTCAAACATATGGGTAAGTACACTCCTAAAAAACTAAAGCACAAGAACTTTGAAGAAGTTCAAAAGTTATGTGAAAGAGACAAGAAGTGGATTGATGACTTTAAGCCTATAGATGATGACAGTCAACAGCAAGCAGAAAGCACTAAAAAGAGACCAAGAGCAGATTTTGAAAAAGAAAGTTCCAAGAAACAGACACTAGAAGAGGATAATGATGCTGAAAAAGAGGAGCTTAGAGATAGTATGGATGTAGTTCCAAGGGATGATGTTGAATCTCTAGCCACCAAATATTCAATTGTTGATTGGAAAACACATATTTTAAATGAAAATATGATGTATGATATTTGCTAAAATACACATCTTTTGTACCCCGTAAAACACTATTAATTAGACTAAAA
>BQNB010172693.1:0-13438 GCA_026074375.1 Tanacetum coccineum
CTAATGATGACAAGCTACATTGCCTTATCCTAGTGCCACAAGGATATGTGACATCCTTTCTGCGGCCTAAGAGCCGTGACTATGTTTGATATTATGGAACAAGTTAAAGATGTGTCGTGATATCCCACTCCGCTAGCAACGAGGTGGGGGTTCAAACTAAGACGTCTTTACTTCTAGGGATTTGGTGTGTCGTGATATCTCACTTGGAAGAAAGGTCTAGGTGAGGGTTCAAACTAAGACACCAATCCTTAGCCATATTAGGAATAAGGTGTTGATGTGATTTCCCACTACGCTAGCAACGGGGTGGGTTTTCAAACTAAGAACACCGGTCGTTGGTTGTGATATCCTACTCCGTTAACCACGAGGTAGGGGTTCAAACTAAGCAACGCATTCCTAGCTTTAAGAACTTATGATTATGATGTTGAAAATGTTGCAAAAAGTTCTAAAGTTTAAAATCTCGAAATCAAGTTACGAAGTCTTAATAAGTTGTTGCTTTGAGTCATGATTCATTTTGAATTATGACTATGAAAATAAGTTGATCTATGGTTAAATTAAAATGAGTACACACATTCAATCGTATATCCATGTTGGGAGTTGAAAATTCACAAGTCATAAGTATGAGGGCTTAACATATAAACTTATATCGACAATGATCTTGTTTAATTGCTTAGCTTGGAACTTGTGAAAAATCGAGGACGATGAATTTATCCGTCAGGACATCCGTAGATCACTCTACGGGCGCTTCTCATTCTATGATCCCAGTTAATAAATAAAGAAAGTCAAACTTGTTAAAAAAATGAGAAAATCCAAAAATATTAGTTGTAGTTAGTATAAATTTAGAAAATGGTGAAAACGGGGCTTACGTGTTTACTTCATAACATTGCGTGAGGACACACAATACCTTAGTTTGGGGGAAAGTGCTTATATTATCTATCTTTTACCTCTAAAAACAAGCTTAAATGACCAAAAACAGACAAAAACTGCCAAATATATGTTTGTTTTGCATTTGTATTGTGCAGGAAGTGGATATCAACAAAAAGACAGAAAACCAAGCCAAAATGACAAAACTGAGCATGGAATGGAAAAGACTGTGCAAAATCAAGGCCAAAGTCCAAAAAATGCCAAAGTCAGAGTCAATACTGAAGAATCAGCAGTCAAACCGGAGCCGGAACTGAAGAATACTATTGAATGCAATCTTAACCCATCTGATGGGCCGGGAAGCAAATAGTATATCTATGAAAAATGGAAGACAATGGGCCCTAAATCAATTCACAACAGCCATTTGTGTGCATTTGACAACATAACCTTATTGGGCTTGAAAAAGCCCAATAACATAAGCCTAAACCTTATTGGGCCCAGACACACTCAATTGGGCCCAATACAAGCCCACATACCTTATTGGGCCTTAAAAAGCCCAATAACTTAAACCCAAGCCCAATACAAGCCCACGTACCTTATTGGGCCTTAAAAAGCCCAATAACTTAAGCCCAAGCCCAAAACACCTTTTTTATAAAACATAAGGACCAAAAATGTAAATTTTAAAACCTTGTTTTATAATTAAAAATGAAAAAAAATAATAAAAAGGGCCAAAAATGCCAAGTTTGAAACTTGTTTTATAAAGAAAAGGCAAAAATAAAACACAAGGGCTGAAATTGCAATTTACCAAAACTCTTTTTATTTCTTTTTAGTTATAAACAGCAGGGACCATTTTTGCAATTGTCCTAAACTCTTTTTCTTTTAGTTATAAAAACGACAAGGACCAAAACTGCCACTTTCTAAACTTGTGTATAACTGAAATTCGGCTTAAAAGAGAAATGAAAAGAGAGAAAGAGTTGAGGGACTCTTTTTGCCTCTTCCCCAAACTTTATGTTTAAACCTGCGAACCACCCCTGTACATACCCCGTACCCGCCAAAATCAAACCACCCCCTTTCCCACGGTTTTCTTGCAATACCACTATCCCAAGTACCCTCACAGCTCACCCCTCACCTTTTCCCACCTTACCCTGCCCCTATAACCCTTCCCAATTGGAAAACACTCAACCCCGTACCCCCCTTCAATGGTGAGATGATCTATAAGGCCAATGGAGGGCTAGGATTGCCTTGGGGACATTCTACTCTCACAAGAAACACAGCCCAAGACAAAGAAGAGCCAAGAGACCTCTATAAAAGAGAAGAGACCAAGCAAAAGAAAAACATCCCGTTTTTTACTTTCTTAGCTAAAATTTTAATTAAGTTTGTTTTAAAATCATTGTACTCAGTTTCTTTTCAAGTTTTTATTGTAATACTTTCAGTTTTAATAAAAGTTAAGTGTTTTTGAGAAAATTGCACTTGTGAAAATTTTCAAGTATAATTCAAGTTGTTTAAATTCTGTTTAGATTGATTAAATATGTGTTAAAAGTCATTAAATTTCACTTGTAATCAATTATCTGTGCCCTCTTTTACCAAAAATCAGTTAAAACACCTTTTTTATAAATTAAGGGGGTGTTTGGTTTAGCATGAAAATGGGTCATTTTGGGTTGGTTATGGGTTGTAACCACTCAGCCAACTTTGGCTGAGTGTGTGGGCTTTATTAGGCAACTTAAATCACCACTTTTAGTTTGGAAATAAATTTTTAAGTGTCTTTTGGTTTCTGTCAAAATTTGAATAAGCATAAATGAGCTTAAGTGCTCAAGCTGCTTATGCAGCTTAAGCACACCATTGTTGTGCTAGTTGTTGTTGTTTCTAGCCAATAAACCCAAGCCCTTTGTTCTGTCCCTTTGGTTTGACCAAGTATAAGTCAAAACTTGGCTTTGCAATTTTTTTAAGAACCCTCAAGTTTAAGCCCCATTATCAGCAGCTTTTTCTTAACCTTAGAAGCTTAAATTTTGGATATAAGCTCATTGACCACCCTTGTAAATCTGTTTGTGCTTGGACTTGGCTAATAAGCTCTTGAGAGCTTATTGCATAAGCTCAAATAAGCCTTTAGCTCACTGTTTTATTTCCCCTGGTGCTGAGCACCATAACTCAGCCCCCTTTATCTAGCTTATTTTGTACTAGACCTTAGGATCTTTTAGCTTTTATTTATAGCTTATTAGTAGTTCTTTAAGTCCCCAAAAGCTTATAGCTTATCTAGCTTATTTAGTTAGCTTATTCTAGGCTTAAAGTCACCACTTTTCTGTTTTCTTTTTTAAAACTGTCATATAGCTTATTCATTTTCAGCTTATTTTAGGGCTTATTTTAGTGACCTTAGCTTATTTAGGACACCCTTGCCTTAGTAACTTATTCCTATAGTTTTCTAGCTTCTTTTGTAGCTTAAACTTCAAAGAAAAAGCAAATAAGCTCATAAGCTTAATAAGTTTCTGTCAGCCCAAAAGCTCACATTTTTAGCTTATTTAGTCCACTACAGCTTATACTCCTTTTATGAAAAATGCTCTCCTAAAGCCCCTGAACAAGTTTGCTTCTTTGGCTTTTTGATAATAAGCACTTTGGACCCACCTTGTAATCGGGGTCCACTTCAGGGACCATTTGTGTAATTTTGTCTTTTATAGTTAACATTGTTAGTCCCTGTGGTTAGTTAGCCTGTTACCCTGTTTGTCCTTGTCCCTTTTCACTGTTAGTCCCTTAGGTTAACCACAGTTAGTTTTATTTAATTTAATTAATTAAATTAGGTTTAGATTTAATTAGTTTAATTACTTTTAATTTAATCAGTAACTTTTGGGCATTTTTATATTTTTAGAATTGTTAATTTTTTCTTTATTTAATTTTATTTTTTTAGAATTTTTATAACTTTTATTTTTTGTCTTTTTCTATTTTCTTAGTTTTAACTAGTTTTTAATCTTTATAAATATCTAGTTTTTACTTAAATATTAATCTTTAAAAATATTCCCAAAAAAAACAAAATCCAAAATTAATAAAAAAAATATTTTTCTTTTTTACAAAATTTTATATTGTCATTTAGTGTCTAAGAATAATATAAAATTTAGTATAAAACTTAATTTTTCCTTAAATTTCAGTTTTAGACCCGTTTTGTCGAGTGCGTTTTATTACCGCATTCTTTTTCGTTTTACATTCAAACGACCTCCGTTTTAGTTCTAGTTTTCTTTATTTTTCAAATTAAGTTAATTAGAATTTAATTTTGATTTTTAATTTAATTTAGCATTTATTTTCTTAATTTTTAGTATTAGGTTTCCCGAAATACCTGATTCCTGTTCCCTGTATTTTAGATCAATAAGATAATTTAATTTAGGACTTCCCTATAACTAATTTTGTCCTCCCGTAGTTTTTAAGATCTCCAATTTCCTATATTTGATTCCCGTAAGATTAATTAGGTTTTAGTTAATTAATTTTAGTTTTATAATTATAACTCAAGCGTTTCCATCATATTTCACAATCATTCAATTTCTCATCAAACTAGGATTCTTTCAATTGCACATGCAAGCCGTCGTTGGTACATACGACCCGGTAATATCTCTCCGGAATCTTTTATCATTGATTTTGATTCTTATATATTTACATCTCGTTTGTTTACTTTTTTGACCTTTTGCCTTGGTTAAGGGCATTTGGTTGAGATTTGCATTTGAGTTATTTTATATATATATACTATTGACGAATCACACGTCACTCGGCTCCTCGGCTGACTTCGGCTGCAAAGACTTTCTCCTTAGGCGCATGTCTCAGCAACACAAAATGAGGGTTTCGCTCGTTATAGGACTTGACCAAACATCTCACGACACGAGCTGACGACAGCCATGCAGCACCTGTATGAAAGTCAGTACCATCTCGTTAAGGACAGGTTTTCTTGTTCATATGTCAAGGGCTGGTAAGGTTTTGCGCGTTGTATCGAATTAAACCACATGCTCCACCGCTTGTGCAGGCCCCCGTCAATTCCTTTGAGTTTCGGTCTTGCGACCGTACTCCCCAGGCGGAGTGTTTCACGCGTTAGCTGGGCTCCTGATCCGCGTAGACCAAGGGCGAACACTCATCGTTTATGGCATGGACTACCAGGGTATCTAATCTTGTTCGCTCCCCATGCTTTCGCACCCTAGCGTCGGTAGGGACCCAGAGAGCTGCCTTCGCTTTTGGCGTTCCTTCGTATATTTATGGATTTCACCCCTACACACGAAATTCCACTCTCCTCCTCATTATTGTGATCTCAAATAGATATACCAAGCCAAGTTCTAAAGTCTACAACATCACCGGCACACTCATAATTTTGTAGAATTTGGGTAAATATTTGGAAACGGATAAGGTTGAATCCTCACAATATCTAATAAGGGTTATGTGTGCGGGTTATGTAACCAGTAATTTAACAAATGTATGCTTGAAATTTTTTAAAATTTAAGCATAATTTAAGCATTTTAATGTGAAAAGTAGGACAAGTAACGTTCTAATTCCCATCCCCCCACTTAAATTATACAACGCCCTCGTTGTATAGATAAAACATAAAAAATAGGAAAAAAAGAATTAGAACGAGAAACTCCCCTGATTTTTGCTCGGTAGATTCTCCATGTTGATTTAATTAACAAGAATTCCATATTATCGATACTTTACCAACATTTGTCGATTTCTTTCTAGTGAGGTCTTGTGCAAAATATAGGAAAAACCATGCAATCCTATCTCGGGTATCTTACGGTTAAATAAATAAAAATTGTACAGGCAACCAATACGTCGTATCCAAAAACTGGATACGCCGTATGGAAAAACCTATAAAAAGTATCTATACAGGTCAGTCTGCCAAATACGCCGTATCATATAATGAATACGCCGTATTAACAGTACTGACAATAATGTTTTAAATAAAAAAAATAAAGGACTGATAATGTCCAGGCATTCAATACGCCGTATGGTATGGAGCGAATACACTGTATTGATGTCTGGGAAGACAGACTCGATAAAAATAAATAAATAACTGTCCGGGTTGTCTCTCGAGAAGCACTTTTCTTTATAGCGAAGTCTTTAAGTTAGATTTATCCTTCAGCATCCTTTTACTCCATCTCATTCACGCTTATGTACCCGCGTATGAGCCATTCTTCCATCTTTGGATCTCAGATAAAGTCGGGTTCTAGATTTAAAACTCCTTTGTAGAAACCCTTCAGCTTTTGGTATGGGTGCGAGATTTCATTCATCTTATATTGTTCACTTACCTTCAGTAATGGCGGGATCTTGTTGCATTGTTCATTAGTGAGGTGTTTGAACCTTGGATCTGACCGCACCATTTAGTAAGTTACACTATCATCCTCATTGCGGATGATAATGATTCCATCAAACCTTCTAGTTGCCACACATGAAACTTCGTAGAAAGGTTCTCCAACTACTACTTCTCCCATTCCTTCATCAAGATAAGGATCCATATCTTCCACAATTGTAAAATCAATAATAACATAAAAGTTTCCAATAAAAACTGGTACATTAGCGAAGTTTCCTAACTCATTCCTCCTTCTGAATTCAATTTTGATTTTCATTATTAAGTTATAAAACTTTTTAGACATGACATTGATAGGAAAATTTAGGAAGAAATTAGCGTGTACAAACTCAAAACCTATCATGCACGAAAACTTCAAGTTGTAGGCATAATCAATACATATCTTCTCATCTTTGTCATAATCATTAGGGTAACCAATAATTATGCTAATCATTTTATTATCATTCCTAGTTTTAACATCCTCAATCATTGGTTTATCAACTACCTTACCTTCCTCAATGGTGGCATCAAATGATCAACTTGTTCTCTCCTAAGTTCTAATGGTACATTTAGATCGTTCAATTCATATAATCTCCATATAAAGGGTCTAACGATCTATTTAATATCAAAGTCTCTCCCATTATTCTAGCCTCTAAATCAAGTTCCATACGTTCTCTCAAACTTAACATGTAGACCCTCTTAGACAAACTACTAGCAAGTTTAACACTCTTAAAAATAATTTTCCCATCCCCTACCCTTAAAGTAATCTTTCTCTTAAACACATCGATCTTAGCGTAGGCGGTAGACAAAAATTGTCTTATGAGGATCAAAGGCACTTTGACATCCTCGGGCATATCTAAGATTACTAAGTCTATAGGGAAAACAAACTTACCAATACCTACTAGTACATTTTTAGCAATCCCCTTTGGCTATTTCACTATTCTATCTACTAATTCCACTGTCAACTTAATATGAGCTAATTCGCCTAAACCTAGATTGAGGTAGGTCGAGAGGGGCATGACACTTATGCTAGCTCCTAAGTCAGCAAGGGCATTTTTGAAATAAATATTATTAATATAGTAGGGTAATGTGAAACTTCCTGGGTCTTTCTCCTTTCGAGGTAGGGAATCATTACGAATTGTAGCTCCACATGAATAAACGTCCAAGTATTGTGGTCCATTTGATCCCTTCTCATCACAGTAATAACCATTCAAACGACTTGGAAATGGAATTGTCGCTTGTCTTGACTCGAGAATCAACTTACTATTCTGTTAGGTCGATACAACGTATTAGGAGGATCCAATACGGCGTATTGGCATTGTTTTAGTTTCAACAGTTGTCGAGATTGACTTGACATGATCCCACGGGTTTGTTTCGGTAGAGCTAGGCAAACTTCCAAATCCTCTTTCCTGTAGTACCTTGCTCATTTGCCCGATTTGCATCTCTAAAGTTTTGATCGATGCTCCTTGGTTTCTGATAGCAGCGTCCGTGGAAGCTCAAATTTCCTTTATCAAGTTGGAGTTTTCTTCATGTCTCTTTGCTGATTCATTTATAAACTTGCTCAGTGATTCTTCCATTGATTGTCTTTGTTCTTGATACGAAGGATTTACATTATTCCTTTTGTAGAATCCTGGAGCTACTGCTCTATATTGCCCTCCTTGTTAGAAAGGTACACCAAATTGAGTATAATATGCTTCTTCGAGGGTTTTACCTTCTTCTTTAAGTGGACAGCTTTTGGTGTAGTGGGGTACACCAGAGCAGCATAAACCTTTTCATTAACCCTCTTGATTTTACTTCCAAGATTATTAAGTTGTGCTTGTATGGCCACCAATCCATCAAAAGTTTCAGTACTTATTGTCTTAGATGTTCCATTGTGCCATTTTTGAGAATATTCTGCCATTTCTTGGATGGCTACTTTTGCATCGGCAATTGTCTTAGTTGGTATGACACCTTTTGAATCAAGAATTTGTCTAGTCAGAACTTCCAATCTATTATAAAACAAGATCACCTCCTGCATCTCTGTTAAATAGTGTTGAGGGCACTTCATCAATAGTTCTTTGAATCTTCCCCATGCTTGGTAAAGGGTTTCATCGGGTTCTTGCTAAAAGTTGTTGATCTCCTCTATTTTCTTAGCAGTTTAGGCAGGTGGACAATACTTGCTCAGAAATTTTGCCTTTAGATCTTCCCAAGTTTTAATCGAACTAGATGGTTTGTTTCTTAGCCAATGACTCGCGGCTCCAGTTAAGGACATAGGAAAGGCTCAAAGCATTATTTGGTCTTGAGTTATATTAGGAATATGGAATAAATCGACAATCTCAAGAACTTTTTCAATATACTCGTTCGCATCTTCATGATCAGAAACGCTAAAGGTGTTGTCTCTTAGTTCCTTGATAAATTGGCCTTTTAGTTCAAAGTGATCCTTGTCATCGATTTTAGGCCTAGTGGCACCCGATCCATAGTTAGCTCGGGTTTTGCTCATGTATTCTTCCATGGTTTCCACCATTGTTTCTGAAACTTCTTCCTCGGAATTTTCTTCTAGATTAGAAAATAGATCAAATATAGGCGATCTTGATTCGTCGGGACTTAGTGTCTTGAAAAGCTTCCTAGATGAGCGAAATTCTCGTTCTGGGTTTTCGAAAGGTGAAAATAGTTCCTTAGTTGAACTCCTTGTCATGCACTACCTAAAACAGAGGATAAAAAATCAGTAGAAAGGCTCAGGAGAAAGAAAATACCGATAATCAAGCACGGAAATCGAATACGAAGAATATAATTATGTTGTTGTATCAGACGATCGATACGCTGTATTTAATTAATTTGAATACGCCGTATCAGTCTGTTGAATCGAATATGCTGTATTAGATAAGAAAGTTAGATACGCCGTATTCAATGAGCGTGAATATGTCGTATCAGGTTATCGACCAGAACAGTGTATAGAAAACAATAAAGCACACAAAACAAACACATAAACAAACAAACAAATTAAACAAGCAAACAATTAAAAACAAATATACATGATAATACAAATTTTTACACTATTCTAAATTACGCTAATCCTAGGGGTTAAGTTAATCTAATGTTAAAAATCAAAATATTAAATAAATATAAAGATTTAACAATTTCACTCCTCGGCAACGACGCCAAAAACTTGATGTGTTGTAGTGAGGGTTGTTATTTTAGTTATTCAAGTTTTACATTTATATTTTGTTGACTTTACCTAAAATAACACTTTAACGGGCAGTGTACCCGATCAGATGTAGTTTCGTTGGTAAGTAGGGTGTCGATCACTAAGAGCGAGAACGTAAATATTTTATTCTATCAATATTTTGGTTAACTAAACTAGGTTAATTTAAGCTATTTTAGTTCTATTCTATGTTAAACCTATGTTAGTCCTATTTCTAACAGATAAGGGGGTTTTAGTGGGAGAGATCAGGTTTTGTGATAACATACATCAATTTAAAACACAATAACACACGCAGGCAAATAGACAAAAGATAGAAGAGCGGTCTAGCCAAATATAAGAAAATTGTATTAACCATGATTGATCCAATTAAAACATTGGTTTGTTTATTTAGTGCAATGAGTGCTTATCTCTAGGCGGCATATCATTCTAATATTTAGGCGGTACTTCTTCCTAAAACCTAGACATGTAAATTCTGTCACAATTAAACGCATCCGCATAAAGCATCCTATTTTGCTAATTATAATCTATCTTAGGTGATTATTAATGGTGATCTTATTAAACCCTAGCTCATGGAGACTTTACCCACTTACTGCTTAATGGCAATTTATATTCTAGTAGTGTAACAACCTAAGTTTTTACAACACATACGACGATCGCGTATCCGACGTCATAATTTCTATTTTATAAGTTCATATGATTTAACATCGACATTTAAAATTTTATTTGCCGTAGATGATTATTTTCGTATTTTATTACGAATGATTTGGGAAATATTTCATAATTTTATTTTTAGCCGATTCGCGAGTCAACGTTTGACCGCGAGACCGTTAAGCGTTTTATGCATCGTAGAAAAATGCGACGCGTCTTGTTATTATTTTTATGATCGTAAATTATATTTTTCAGAAGTCCGTTGTTCTTGTTCCTCGACCTTGACCAAAAACTCGCGTTTTTAGTGTATCAAGCCATATTTGCATTTAAAAGTTAAAGTATACTTTCATTTAAATGGGTTGCAAAAAGAAATTTTCAAGTATTAAAATGGTTGCCAAAAATATTATGCATACTCTCCCTTAGCCTCACTATAGCCGACGACTATAGCCTCCAAGATACACAAACCAAACAATTTCTAGTTCCCAAGCATGAGTAATGATTACATGAGTTTACTTCCAAGGGTTGTCAAACTCTTACACACACAAAGAATAAACACATAGTAAATTATTGTCACTCTCTTGCTCTCTTCCTCTTGCTCGGCTAAAAACACATACACACACATACATAAACCATAAAAATCAAAGACTTTGATCTTGAAATCCCTCCTTTTATCACTTAAAGATGATTTAGATTAGTGTAGAAGCAAGTGAAAGTGGTTTCTTGTCTTCCTTCTTTCTTTTTGGGTTCGGCCGAAACAACAAAACAAACACCCTTAGTGTTTTGATTTTTCTAGTCATCAAATGCTATTTAGATGATGATTTATCAATCATCTAAGGTAAAATATAATACATGCATAGGGATTTATGCATGTATAGATTTTAATGAAATAAAAAGATTTGATTCGAATGGATTAAAAAGATTAGTGGGGGAAGTGATAATAGAAGATTAGTGAAAGTCTTGGTTTGTGAAAGTTAAGGTTTTGGTTTCGGTTTGTGGTTCGAACCTAGGCAAAAAAAACAAACAAGGGGTTTTTGTTCAAGATTGATAAACAAAGGATAAAGGTTTTGGTTGATTTATTTGAAGTTTGGTTTTGGTTTCGGTTTGGATTTGGTTTTGGTGTCCGAGGTAGCGACTAAGGAACAAAGGGGAAACAAGACAAGTTTAATCGAGTCCGATCTTGCTTAATAAAGCATTGTGAGTATTTCTATTACTAGTTTAATATTTGTTTTCGCGATTTGATTAGTTTTCAAAGCTTGCATGTGATGAAATCCGAATGGATCTTGCGTCGTCTAGTTTAGATTTTGTTTGGGACGAGTGAGCAAATTGGATATTGTTTATAGGTTATTTTAGATATGTCGTGAATGGATTTTTGGTCAAAAATGGATTTTTAGCGCGTTTGGTAATATGTAAACTCGAGCAGAAAACTGGGCATGTTTTTCGAGGATCGAGAAAAAGTAAAAAAATGATTTTTGATTGGAACATATTATAGAGTTTATTTTTATGAACGTTTCGGTAGGTGGATCGTTCCGTAACTCCTAAAAACGAAGATTTTAGAGTCAATTGAAGTTTTAGAAAATGTTAATTAAAAACTCAGCTTTTAGTGGAAAATACTTGCTGTGCAGAAAATAAAACGAGCATTTTGAGCACTTTCGATTCCGTTTTAGCCTTCCGGCAAAACACGAAAGTTGTCCGGAATGCCGTTTCACTTTTGACATGTAAATTTCAGAATTTAACAATTAGAAACGAAGAAGTTAGACCAGGCCGCGGGTTAGAAAAATAAAGTATATATATTTATAAAAGTCAAATAAAGTCAAACATTGACTTTGTTATGTAAAATGGGTTAATATGGAACTTGTGAGTTTTTACAAAGATAGTAATCACTATTAGTATTATGACAATAGTATCTTGGATTTAACGATTTTTAACGAAGAAACTAGACTAGTCGCGATTTAGAAAATAAATATATTATATGTATAAAAAATCAACATAAAAGTCAACGGAGATTTTAATCAACGTTAATACGTTATAAGGGCGATTTCAATTAATAAAATAATATCGATTAATATTCTTATGCAAGTAATTATTTTGAGACCATCGGTTGGTTCTAAAAATAGAAAGTCTAAAAATAGTAACTTTTGTAATATAAGGAATATAACTCTGGTACGAGTAATTAATAACCAAATTGGGTGTGGAAAGTATGACGAGGTAAATAAATATTTCTATAAAAATAATTAAATGACGAGACGGGCTAAAAGTGGTAACTTTCCAAAAATAGTAACTTTATAAAAATAGTAACTTTCTTAAAATAGAAAGTTTTTGATTAAGTGCCGTATCATATAAATGAAAGAGATATCGTACTCAATTTTATGGGGTAATAGGATCTTGGACGCGCAAGTGGATTTCTCACCACATGTGTATGTATATCTATATCGTTTTAATAGTTGCGATGTACGCACTATTCAATCGTACCTTACAGTATATTAATCGAGCGACATAAATTATAGGTCGCGGTTGAGTTCGTTGTTGAGTAGTTCTTGATTGTTTAGGTTATTTGATCTTCGGCTTTGATTAAGGTGAGTTCATAGCCTCGCTTTTAAACTGTTTTAAATGTTTTATAACCCGCGAGGGGGATACATGTTGTTTTGAAAATTGAACGCGATGTGTTTCGATACATGATATGATTTTGCACTATGAGTATATGCCTTTTGTTGTGTGACCGTTAATTACCGAGGAGGTAAACGATGAATGCATTAAATAGATCTATTGTGTCTGACAACCCTATCCGGGGTCTGAATCCGATGGTGAACACCGTGTAACAGACATTTTGTATTGAGACTAGGGGTGGTGGCATACTTCCCGATCAGTATTTATCCTAAATGATCAATGTGTTAAGGTTTGGTATACGGGCTCATGTTAGTGGAAATCATGATATAACTTGCATTGCAAGCAATGTTATAATTGTTTTTGTGGAACCAAATATGCGTTCTGACTGTTATTTATAAACTCTATGAATTCACTCAATGTTTTGTTGACGTTTTTAAGCATGTATCTCATGTTTAGGAGCTGTTGATGGCTTGAAAGGAACGGAACGCGGATATCAGGGATTGTGTCTGGGTGAAAATGTATACATTTTATAAAAATGAGATTTGTAAGAAAGTCGCGTTGTGACTTACTAGAAATGAAATTTCTAAAAGTTGTTTAGGACCTAAATAACTCTGATTTTCCTTAAATAAATTGAATAAATTCTTGTTTTATAAACGTATTATTTGATCATTTACTGGGACTCGTGTGCCTGTATTATGAAGTAGCACCCCAAAGTGGTATTCTGATGCGTTGTGATTTTCGGGGGTGTTACAGAGTAGTATTAGAGCACGAGTTGTCGCGAACTAAGTTGTTTTACAAAACATGGACTACAACTGTTTTCAAAAATTGTCACGAGTCTTTCACCG
>BQNB010172694.1:0-10722 GCA_026074375.1 Tanacetum coccineum
CTCTTTTGAGGTCGTTTCCTATTACTTGTTGTTGTGCTATGACGTCGCACCCCAATTGTTACCGTTCCGCTGCCGTCTGATTTTAGGGGTGTGACAACATCTCTGTCTTCCCTCCTATGACGTCACCGGTGATCGGTCCCGTGCCTAGACCCGATTCTCCCAATGTTCATTGGCCATTGCCAACCACCACAACCACAACCTCAACAACAACAACAACAACTCTTCCACTACCACCTCAACCACAACAAGGTCCGTCAGATCCCATCATCATCAAGCGTATGGGTGAACTTGAAGAGCTTATCGCTAATCTAGTGGAAGAAAATCAAGCTCTAGAAGAACGTTTAGACAAGCAGGGGAGCAGGATCAATAAGGTGGAAACTATGGACTTACCCAAAATGATCAGAGAGCAGATGGTGGAGTTTATTGATTCATAGGAGATTGACCGAAAGATTAATGAATCAGTTAAGGAAGTGGTTATCTCATCAGTAAAGCATGCAATGAGAGCTCCTCTTCGTGCTCGCTTCAAGGATCTCCCTATGTCTGACATGAAGGACATTCTACTCCAACGCATGTTGGAGGAGAACTATGACAAGGGACATGCTGACCACCGAGTAGCATATGAAACACTATAGGACTCTATCCGTCGTGATGAATGTAAGGACATTGATGTTGATAAGGCTCAGAAGGAAACTAAGAAGAAAAGTAAGCAAGATTCTCCAAAGACTTTGCCTAGGTCGCCACCTTCACCACCACCTCCTCCTCCACCACCGTCAGGCGCATCAGGGGCTTTTGGCACAACCAGAGTCTCCGATTCTGATCAAGCTCCTCCTCCACTACCTCCTTCCTCATCCACTCATCAGGGAGGTCAGTCAATAAGCACCGCGGCCCTAAGTTCCTTAAAGACAGCTGCTTCAGCTGAATACTCTGCTTGGACAATGACTGACACCCGGATTAAGCTTTCAATTACAACGATTCCTAATGATCTTTATATGGATGATGAAACCACTGCAGATGAACAAGCATATTATAGTGGTGAAGAGGTAGGACATGATCATATTCCTATAGTCAACTTGAGGCAGAGTTGGTGGAAACCTCTCACTGAAGATCGACCTGCTACTCCAGAACCTTCCTGGACCATACCGTCATCTGATTTGCCTGTACCAACTAACAACTGGGCCTCTGCTCTGAATACTACACATGTACCTCCACCAGAGAACTCATTACTTGCTCAAACTGGTGATATCGCGACATTTATGGATTGGTATTGTAAATGACAAGGAATCTCTAAACTCACTCCTAAAGACCTGGAAGGCCCTGCATATGAAATTATCAAAGTCTTTCATCCCGATGTAGTTCATCTCCAGTTCCAGATGGAAGAATGCCATAAGCTTCTCACCGATAAAGTGGATGATGCAATTCTAAAGTACAATGTTAGCAAGCCACTTCCACTTGGTGGTGAACCAGGTCATATTACCATCTAATCTGACTTCTTCTTCAATAAAGATCTAGAGTATCTTCGATACGGTCACAAGATTGGCAGACCAGCCTTGTCTATCTCAAAGATGAAGGCGGCTTTCTATCCATATGACATCTTAGAGCAACTGGTACCTGATCAATTCTGGATTGAAGAGGAGTGCAAGTATGACATCGCTGCGATGTATGGAATCTCTCACTGGTGGTTTCAAAGACAACAATTCTACATTGACAGATTCTCTTCTGAAGGAGACCGCAGAGCCATCTGAACTCACATGTGTATCTTAAATGTCGTCCGAATCGAAGTCTTCTCACTATATGGGTACAATTACATGAAGAAGATCATCCTTCGTAGAGCTGATCTCAAAGAATAAGTCATCGCAGAAAGGGATTTCAAATATATGTACCCTAGTGACTTTGAAGATCTGTACTTGTTAAATCTTCAAGGTCACTTGAACCATCTTTCTCCCGATGACAAAATGGTTCTCACTACTGCGGTCAACCTCTGGACAAGAAACTTGGTTATCCGACAACGGGTAGAAGACTTTCAGCTGGGGATTAAGAGTTACCAGACGTAGTTAAATCTCACCAAACCTTGATGGGATACCACTGGATTTGAGTTCAAGCAAGACTACACAGTCATAGACTCTCCAAGGGCAGTTACATTTAGAGATAGATACGGGGTGCATATGATTATGAGGTTCAATGAGATCCACAAGTTCAGTGATGGTACTCTACAACAGATCGATGAAGAGTTGGACTACCGAGTCAAAGAGTTAGAACTCAACAAGACAAATCCCAGGGATGCATACAAGATTTTTGGACGAAGAAAGATGTTTCAGAAGCAAGGAGTTCATGTTGGCTTCCAGAAACGGCTAAAAGACTCGAACGTAGTCTTTCGGAATTGGAAAGCTTTGTGGTGGACGGATCGAGAAGAGCGACTACCGGTTGTGAAGAGAACCGAATGAGGGTAGTCATCATCTTATATGTTGCTGTAATATTGTACATTATTATGTAGTGACTAAAACTGTAACTTAGCTTGTATATTAAGAATATAAGTTTCAATTCGGATTATATAACCTGACATACTTTCTCGCAAATCTTTTCCTAACTTAAATCAATTGAGACCAAAATTCTCGGTTTTAATATTTTTGCTCGGGGGAGAAAAATGTGATTTAATTATGGAAAATATGATATAAAAATGTGTGATCTTTTAAACTCAAGTGTAGGCTCCTCTATATGTGCTAAACTTTTTCGAATATCGATGCACATATTAAGGGGGAGCGAATGGTATATGATGGCGAAGAGAACAGTACCAAAAGACCGACCCCGTATTTACTTTATCGGAGTTATAAGGATGGTATGGTTAGGTACATGTTCCCATGATCCCGCCAGAGCCGGAGGGATCTACCCAGGGACAATCCACTAGTTAGTGTAGAAGTCCTTAGGTATGATTACAAAAGGAGTAATGTGAGAATAAGGGAATAGTGCGGACTGAAGATGGAGCTAGTACTGGAACAACACCCAACAAGGTTCTAGTAATGAAGTCTTGGTATGCACTGAATGGGGTTGAAGAATGAAAAAGAAAGTTAAGATAAAAGGGTGAAAAGAAAGCAGCCCTCCTTAATAATTGGCAGAAACCGTGGTACTACATATGCTGTCAGAATCACATGGGTTGGATGGCTGACTATTGAGATAAGTAATCATTGGACCCTGTGATACGCTGCACAACCCTCCCCTAGCCACTCAAGATCCCTCAAAAGAGTCTTGGTCTTATTTCTCACGGAGTTCAATACATTTCTATCTGTCTCTCTTACTCCGAGTTAGATGATATTAAAGGTGGCAGTCGCTCCAGCCTCCCGACTACTAAAAACCAAAAATGACACTATTGAGTTAGAGCCAATGAGATATCCCAAAATCTAGTTAGGACAACTCTAATGCATTATTGAGCTTTGTTTTCTCTCACACTGTGAACAAAATGTAAGTATTTTAAGCAGTCCTTCGCTTCTTATTCATCGTGTTTTGCCAGTACATCTGAGTGATACTGAAAGTACTCACAATGAAGATGGAAATCCTTTCTAGAGCCAACATCAAACAAGCCTCTTGGTAGGTGAATGTGAGATCCCACTATAGATTAAACTTTGTGACAAATGGAAAGGCAACGATGGTGCGGAATTCTTTGTGAATCAAAACTTGTTCCAGGTTGTTGAATTGACGAACATTATACAAAACCTCTCGATGTCTCAACAACTGATTTCAGCTTATCGATTGTGAACTTATTTCAAAAACAAATGAGGTTTCTAATGAAAATTTGATTTTTAGGCTATCAAACACTCTCGAATGTGCCACAAAATACTTCTCAAAACGACACGTCGATTGATTTTCAAATCAAGTTTTCTCTTTAATCAGTAAGATAGTAACTAACCGATTCACTCTTATCGTGCTGTCTGCTTTGAGACGTTCCGATACAGAGAACAGGCAAGTATGGAGATTTTGATGGTTACACATCAGATGATCTGATACTTATACTGGAAATCCTGTGAAGGAGATTCTTCTTAAGATGAATCTACCTGATCACAGGTCGGTCCTCACGGATCCGGAGGTTAATCCAACAAGACTCGGGGGAATGACAAAGCCATATTCGCCCACAAGCTTTATCACTAACTGTTTTATTACAGGATCAAGCAAAGATGGAAATGGAGACACCTCGTTCCAGTGGAGTCAATTCACCACCCAATGCTCACCTAATGTTTACTAAGTAAAGACATTTGACAATTGATTATGACTACAACACAGCTTTCGCAACTTGAGAGTAGTATCATGATCAAGAAAAGTGTGAGCTATGCGGTCCAAAGGTCACAACATCACATGAAGGCAATGCTACTTAACAAGGATGATTAAGAGACTTAAGATGAATGATGATCTCAAAGAAAGCTCAAAGATCGCACAAGTCTAAGAGACAAATCTCAAAGTTCACTACATAATGTACAAGGACATCAAAGATTAAAGAATAAAAGACTTCGAGCTACAGACAGAAGGTCAATGAATTAGAATGCTAGAATTCATAATGTATTTTCTGGGGTGACCTCCCTTAGGGGGAGATTGTTAGGATTATGAAAAAGACTCGGTCACCCCGTGTATAAGCTAGAATAGCATAGCTCGTTGTCTAATTCTAAGCGTATGACTAATAGTATTGGGCTGGGCATTTAGCCCACTTGTAAGCCCATACTCAAGCCTATTGGGGCATAAACACTCATGTATATAAACCCCTTTCCAGCCATGGGAAGGGGTTGGTTGTTCATTTTATGATAATACACTATCTTGCACTTTCTCTCTCTAGAAATACCACTTTCTCTCTCTAAGATTAAGTAGCCAACCCATCATCTCTTGCTTGTGTTATGATATCATGTATACTACAATTATGATGCTTATATGTTAAGTTGCAAAAGCCTCAACGCAGCACGCGAGTGAAGAAGTGAGTGATCCTGAATCTCCTGCACCAAAGCCAGCTAAGCCTACCAAAACAAACGCAAACCAAATGGCCAACCAAGGCAAACCAACCGTTTCTAATACTACAACCAAGCAACCAACCATTTCCTAAAACTAAATGCCAAGAAGGCCGAAGCCTGTCCGGCCAAACCTCAGGAGACAGAAGCGCAGCCGGTGGTCAGAATCGTCTAAGGCCCAGCCACTAGCAAAAACGTCTAAGGCAGAGGAAGTGGTTAGAGAAGAGAAACTGTTAAGAGTTCTAAGCCGTTGGTTGATGAAATTTCATTGATGAAAGGTTCCTGCTGCTAAAACCAGCCTTGAAGACACAGAGAGGCGATACTGCAAAAGGTTCTAGAAGAGAGCTAACGGATGCTTACCCTACAAAGGTCTCTTCCCCTATGGTATTAAGGAACTGAAAAACTGGGAAATTTTTTAACACTCTGCCTAGAGGTACGGGGACAAGGGGTCAAATTTTCTACACCTTCTGACCCATAAAGAAAAAAAGAGCCCGAACTGAACAGTATATCTTTCAGAGACATATCTCGTACCATCTTAACCTGCGGGCCATGATGAGTCTTCTCCCTTTAGTGCCGGGAACTTGGAATTTATCTGGCAGTGACCGGAGTCTGAGAAGAATGCTTCCGTGGTTGGATAGTGGGGCTCGAGACGAAGGCCGGCTGGTGACCAGACCCTGGTAAACAAGATTGAATGACATGGTGGCCCAAAACCCTATGATGTGCGTCCTGAATCTCAACCTTTCCAACTCCTAGTGTTCTCACGTCCAAACCTTGAACACTCGGATGTTGAGATAACTATCCTATAGTCAACCATACCTGTGCTTATGGGTGAGGTTACAACCGCGGCATACGCCTGGATGATACAGGAGAATATGACGCTTACGGTTGATGAAAAGGTGATACCAGAAGAACCTGTCAGCTTACAGGGACGTTGTCTTCTCATCAACATCTGCCAACGACTTTAGCATTTGGTGATCAATTCTTGAATGACAAAACTGTCTGTGGCCGATTTGAGAAGGAAAACAGCAGTCAAGAGGCTAAATCAATGGTGTCACGTTCACTATTCCAGCTAAGACATCTTCTATCATCCCTCCTATGACATCACCGGTGATCGATCCCGTGCCTAGACCCGATTCACCCAATGTTCATTGGCCTCTACCAACCACCACAACCACAACTGCAGCACCAACAACAACAACAACAACAACTCTTCCACTACCACCTCAACCTCAACAAGGTTCATCAGATTCCATTCTCATTAAGCGCATGGGCGAACTCGAACAACACATAGCGGACTTGGTGGAGGAAAATCAAGCCCTAAAGAAAAGGCTAGTCAAGCAAGGGGACCGAATCCATAAAGTTGAGGTCTAAGGACTGGCACCCAAAATGATCAGAGAGCAGACATTATTGACTCGCGGGAGATTGATCGAAAAATCAATGACTCGGTAAAGGAGGTGGTTAGCTCATCAGTAAAGCATGCAATGAGAGCTCCTCTTCGTGCTCGCTTCAAGGATCTCCCTACGTCTGACATGAAGGAAATTCTGCTCCAACGAATGTTGGAGGAGAATATGACAAGGGACTTGTGACCACCGAGTAGGCATATTGAAGCACTGCAGTCTCCATCCGTCGAGATTGAATGTGAGGGATTTTGATGTTGATAAGGCTAAGGAGAAATAAGAAGAAAAGTAGCAAGATTCTCACAAAGCCTTCGCATGGGTCACCACCTCACCAACACCTCCTCCTCCACCACCATCAGGCGATCAGGGGCCTCCGCACAACCAGACCTCCGATTCTGCTCAAAGCTCCTCCTCACCACTCGTCCTCATCCACTCATCAGGGAGAACAGTCAACAAGCACCGCGGCACCAAGTTCCTCAAAGACAGCTGCTTCAGCTGAATACTCTGCTTGGACAACGACTGACACCCGGATTAAACCTTTAATCACAACGATTCCTGATGATCTTTATATGGATGATGAAACCACTGCATATGAACAAGCAGATTCCAGTGGTGATGAGGTAGGACGTGATCATATTCCTACAGTCAACCTGAGACAAAGTTGGTGGAAACCTCTCACTGAAGATCGACCTGCTTCTCCGGAACTTGTCTGGACTATACCGTCATATGATTTGCCTGTACCAACTAACAACTGGGCCTCTGCTCTGAAGACTACATATGTACCACCACCAGAGAACTCATTACTTGCTTAGACTGGTGATATCACGACATTTATGGATTGGTATTGTAAACGACAAGGAATCTCTGAACTCACTCCTAAAGACCTGGAAGGCCCTGCATATGAAATTGTCAAAGCCTTTCATCCGGATGTAGTTCATCTCTAGTTCCAGATGGAAGAATGCCACAAGCTTCTCACCGATAAAGTGGATGATGCAATTCTATAGTACAATGTTAGCAAGCCACTTCCACTTGGTGGTGAACCAGGTCATATTACCATCCAATCTGACTTCTTCTTCAACAAAGATCTAGAGTATCTTCGATACGGTCGCAAGATTGGCAGACCAGCCTTGTCTATCTCAAAGATGAAGGCGGCTTAGAGCAACTGGTACCTGATCAGTTCTAGATTGAAGAGGAGTGCAAGTATGACATCGCTGCGATGTATGGAATCTCTCACTGGTGGTTTCAAAGACAACGATTCTACATTAACAGATTCTCTTCTGAAGGAGACCACAGAGCCGTCCGAGAAATCACATCGCGAATCTTTAAGTGTAGTATTCCGATCGAAGTCTTCTCAAATGTTATGGGTCCATTTACATGAAGAAGATCATCCTTCGTCGAGATGATCTTCAAAGAATATGTCATCGCGAAACAGGGATTTCAAATTTATGTAACCTAGTGAATTTGAAGATCTGTACTTGTTTAAATACTTAAGGTCACTTGAACCATCTTCTCACGAGACAAAAGTTCTTACTACTGCAGTCAACTTGGACAGAAACTTGGTTATCCGACAAACGCTAGAAGAACTTTCAGCTGAGGGTTTAAGAGTTCCAGACGCAGTTAAATCCTTCCAAACCTCGATGGGATGCCACCGGATTTGAGTTCTAAGCATTGAATACACAGTCATAGACTCTCCAAGGGCGTTACATTCAGATAGACAGATACAGGGTGTGAAGATGATTATGCGGTTCAAATGGTTCCACAAGTTCTAGTGATGGTACTTACAACAGATCGATGATGCGTTGGACTACCAGAGTCAAATTAGTTCTAGAGTAACAGGACAAATCCAGGGATGCATACTAAGATATTTTGGACGAAGAAAAGAAAGAAAGATGTTTCAGAAGCAAGGAGTTCATGTCCGCTATCCAGAAACGGCCTAAAGACACGACGTATCTTCGGAATCTGGAAAAAGCTTTGTGGTGGACGTTCGTGAAGGAGACTACGGTTATGTAGAGTGAATCGACTGAGGGGTAGTCTATTTTTACGATGTTGTACTATGTTACATTCATTTGTCGTGTCACTCTTTTAGTGACTAAAACTGTAACTTAAGGTTTGTATATTAGTAACATATATGTTTCACATTGGTATTATATAAACCTGACACACTTTCTCTAAATTTTTCCTAACTTAAATCAATTTGAGACCCAATAATTCAACAGATTTGAAAATTTTTGTTGGGGGAGAAAATGTGATTATAATTATTGAAAATCTGATATAATGTGATTTTTTTACAAATCAAGTGTAGGCTCCTATGTATGCTGCTAAAAACTTTTTTGAATATCGATGCACATATTTAAGGGGGGAGCGAATGGTATATGATGGCGAAGAGGAACAATACCAAAAAGAACCGACCGTATTTACTTTATCGGGAGTTATAAGGATGGTATGGTTAGGTACATTTCCCATGATCCCGCCAGAGCGGAGGGATCTACCAGGGACAATAACTGTTAGTGTAGAAGTCCTTAGGTGTGATTACAAAAGAGTAATGTATGTATTAGGGAAAAGTGAGGGACTAAGGGGAGTAGTACTGGAACATTACCAACAAGGCACTAGTATTGAAGTCTCGGTAAGCCACTGAAGGGGTTAGAAGAATGAAAAAGGGAAATGTTAAGGATAAAGGCGTTGAAAAGAAAGCAGCCCTTCTTAAACATTAGGCAGAGGAAACCCGGGTCACTACATTATGCTGTCAGAATCCACATGGTTGATTGCTGACATTGATGATAAGTATCATGGAACCCAGTGATGACGCTGCCAACCCTACCTATCCACTCAAGATCCCCTCAAAGGATCTTGTTTCATTTTATCACGGAGTTTAATACATCTGCTATCGTCTATCTCATCGAGTTAGTTGATTTTGAAAAAGGTATCAGTCGTCTAGCTCCGAACTACCAAAAAACCAAAAATGCAACTATTGAGTCTAGAGCATGAAGATCATCCAAAATCACGTTAGGACACTTTATCCATGTGATTGAGCTTGTTTCTTACACAATGTGACAACAAGTAATGATTTTAAGAGTCCTTTCGCATTATCCTCGGTGGTATTGCCAGTACATCTGAGTGATACGAAGTACTCACAGTGAGATGGAATTTCTAGAGCAAACATCAAAACAGCTCTTGGTAGGTGACATGTGAGATCCACTATGGATTTAAACTTGTGACACAAAAGGAAAGCAACGGATGGTGCGATTCCTTGTGAATCAAACTGGTTTTAGGTTGTGAATGACGAAACCATTTTGGAAACCTCTCGATGTGCTCAATCAACTGATTTTCTAGCAGCATCGATTGTGAATTATTTCAAAAACAAATGATCGTTTCTAATGAAATTTGATTTTATGTTATCAAACACTCTCGATGTGTCACAAAATACTTTCTCAAACGACACGTCGATTGATTTTCAAAACAAGTTTTCTCTCTAATCGGTAAGATAGTAACTAACCGATTCACTCTTATCGTGCTGTTGCTTTGAAGACGTTTCAGATACAGAGAACATGCAATGATATGGAGATTTTGATGGTTACAAATCAGATGATCTGATAATTCATACTGGAAATTTCCTGTCAAGGGATATTCTTCTTAAGATGAATTACCTGATCAAGGCTCGGTCCTTAAGGGATCCGGAGGTTAATCCAAACAGACTCGGTGAGAATGACAAAGACATATTCGCCACAAGCTTTATTGCTAACTGTTTTTATTACAGATCAAGCAAAGATGGAGATGGGACACCTCATTCTGTTAGAGTCAATTCACCACCCATGCTCAACCTTATTGATTTTTTTTTTTTTCCCAAGTAAAGAAATCATGACAACTGAATTGACCTACAGCACAGCTTCTGCAACTCTGAGAAGTAGTATCATGATCAAGAAAAGTGTGAGCATGCGGGTCCGAAGGTCACAACATCACATGAAGGTAATGCTACTCAACAAGGATGATTACGAGATTTAAGATGAATGATGATCTCAAAGAATGCTCAAAGATCGCTCAAGTCTAAGAGACAAATCTCAAAGTTCACTATATAATGTACAAGGACATCAAAGATTAAAGAATCAAAGACTCTTCCATTTGCATTTTCTCTCACTAGAAATACTTAACTTTCTCTCTCTAGATAATTTGCCAACCCAATCATCCATGCTTGTGTTATGATATCATGTATACTACAATTTGGACTCTTTTTCTACGATCCAAGGATGAAACACCAGAAGTTCTCAAAGACTTTCTTACGATGATTCAACGCAATCTTCAAGCTCAAGTTATTAGTGTCCGTACTGACAGAGGCATGGAATTCTTAAACC